>JXPL01012031.1:0-10144 GCA_001015235.1 Sphyracephala brevicornis | reverse complement strand
TAGGAAAAATATTGCTTGATCACCGAGCTCGCGTATCAGATAAAACTAAAGCCGGCTATACACCATTGCATGTAGCCGCTCATTATGGCCAGATTAATATGGTAAAATTTTTATTGGAAAATGATGCCAACATTGAAATTATTACCAACATCGGCTATACTCCTCTACATCAGGCTGCCCAGCAAGGACATACAATGGTTATTAATTTATTGCTACGACACAAAGCAAACCCGAACGCTGTCACAAATGTAAGTTCAATTTTTAATTTATACATTGCAACTTATATATAATATTCCTTAGAACAAATTTCACAGACTGATTTCGACATTTCGATTATTTCTATTAACAGAAGTTATCTAACTTGGATCGGTCTAAATCTATTAAATGTAGTTTCAATTAGTTTCCCTTAGTTTGTAGCATTAATTCAAAAATCTACTCTAGCTTACATGGTCACCAACATGAACATATTCATCATATAATTAAAATGAGGCCCCAAATAAAGATTCAAACTTAAGTGTTTTTTTATTTCGTCTAATTATTTATTAATTATATTTTAATTATGTCCACAAAAATTAGTGTACGAAGAAGCAAAAAGAAATAAGGTTATGTAAAGTACAACCAAAATATAAAGGCACAACTTATTTTGCCATAGAATCTTTATTATTGACAAAAGTATTTTAAGTTGTGTCCAGTCCAACTTGTAAATCATCTTCCACCACATAGCTAACATTTTAAAATTATTATTTAGCATTTCAACCACTAATATTTTTTAAGGAAAGTTTTTAATTGATTTCACTTCATGCAAACAGATTTTTCAATCTGAAGAAAGACTGACACATCAATAAAAGTAAACCTTATTGTCAGTGCTCTCGATCCACTTTTTATAAGACTTTCACAACAATAAAAAAATAAATCTCAAAATTATATATATATGTATGTATGTATATTTTGAATGTGTTTTTATTGCTTTACTAAAGTATGCTTATTCGTAAAAGTCATTACTTCATTCCAAATTTTAAAAATTCAATATTTGATAAACATAAATGCTTGCTATGATTTGAAACGACATGGATTGAAATGATCGATGGAATAATGGCATTAATAATAATATAGAAATATTTTTGAACATTTATTAAAAAACTTTTTGTAAATGAATATGAACAGCTAGTTTATACCAAAGTAATGTTAACCAATTTTTATATCAAAATTAAAATTAAACATTTAATAATTAAATTAGTTTTTGGTGCCGAAATTTGTATGGTTTTGTACGAATTTTCAAATGCTTCAATGAAATTTTTGAAAGTACATACAGGAGCACAAACTTCAATTCATACATCATTAAGTTTTAGTTTTAATTCGATAAAAGATTCTATGCTATTTAGAAAAAAAACAAAAGATTTATAGAATACGAAATAAATGCAAATATTTAATCTTCTAATGTTATTTACACATATAAATACAAAAGATTTAATTATATGTGATGTATTCAATGTACAAATTTTTATTTTGAATAATTATTGTAAACATCAAAAATTATATCTGCATTCTCACTTCTCCATAGTCATTGCTCCTTTTCCATTTGCCATTGCAAAGTGAAAGTGTGAAAGTATAGTATATACTCATTGTAAACATAGCACACACAAAAATGTGAAACGAATACAGAAAAAAAACATTATTGAAAAAATAAGCAACAATAAAGTGGTATGTATGTCGATTACGTACATATGTCGGTTAGCTAGGGTCGTCGCCATATAATTCTAACAGTAAAAATAAAAAGGTAGTATTGCAACCTCTTATAGTATTCACACTCATTAGCCATTGTCGATGTTTATCACAAAGCAGCATATTGTATATGTGTACATATATAATATACATTTATTATGCATACATACATATATTCAAATGTTTAAAATTTAAAAATTCGGAAAATAATGCAATTACAAATAACATTCCACCACTGAACAAAATCTGAACAAAATGTACGAAAAGTTGACTGTACGAACTTATCAGCCAATTATGAATAATAAATTAAATACATAATTACAACCATAATCCGAAATTTCAAAATTCCTAAATGCCTAAAAATACAAATTAAATAGTATAAAAAATATTGATGAAAAAACTAAAATTAGAAGTGTTCAATAAATTTTTCTCTTACTGTTATGTAGTACTGAATGTGAGAGTGGAAAATAGAATCTTATTTTCAAACGATCTGCGAAATATTGAGTCTCAAAAGTTAGAAAAGAAAACGAAGTGTATTTACTTGCACAGTTGTGTGTGGATAAGTTTTTCTATGTATTTGTACGTCGTAAGAGCGGAATTTAATGAGATCTATTTTTATATCTGAGTACCCATACAAACTAAACTAAAGGAATGAATTTATGGATACATAACGAAAAATTTTAATTTCAAATAAAACACAAATTCCGATTGCTAAAATCAAATGCGAAGCATATTTATTATAACCGTTTCGGTTAAAATAATAATAGGAAATCAACATCAATAAAAAAAAGTCAATTTCAATAAGTGAAAAGTGGAAAGTGGAAAGAAACGTAATAGAATTGATTTGCATCTCAGATATGTGATTTACCTTAGCTCTAGCCAATATCTGATACTAGAGTGTTTCGATCGCAGAATCGATCGATTATGAAATATCATAATATTGAGATATGTGAATTTAATTTGAAGTACTTTCTTTTTGTTTTGTTTTGCATAAATTTTGAATCAAATCTGTTTTGAATTTTTAGGGAGGTCATACCGCACTGAGCATTGCGAACAGTCTTGGCTATGTGACTGCAGTAGAGACTTTGAAAGTTGTTACAGAAAAAACGATCGAAAATACAATAACAGGTGTTTTGGAGGAAAAATATAAAGTAGTCGCACCAGAGTTAATGCATGAGACTTTTATGTCCGATTCTGAGGATGAAGGAGGTGATGAGCACTTAGATCATCATCAATACAAATATATGGCAACTGATGATTTGAAAATGAACGAACAAGATCACAAAAACTACGATACCATGGACAATGAGGAGCAAACAGATGGAGGGCACTTAAAAGGAAATTTCGGAAAGGGTAAATATGTTTCATATTAGCATTATTTTCGAAAAAAAAAAATTGTACAAACGAACGACACGCAACGACACGTAATATAATGTCCTTATGAAAAACTTGGTATAAATAGTAAGAAAAATAGCTAATTGAAGTGAAATCATATCTCGGTTAAATGATATTGTCTCTTCAATTGGCGAATGCAATTTCAATAACTCGGTAATAGAGTTAAACAATTATTTTTCCTTTATATTGCCACATTTTCAATTCCCATTACTTAGTCGATGTATTATAATTACTGAAAACACAGTCAAAGTAATCAACAGTTTCAGCTAATGCAATAGTAGTTCGCATATATTCGGCTTTTAGCTAATGACTCCTACCTATATGAGACGAACACATACCGTGTTAATGTTATTACTCAAAATCTCAATATCTTATTGTATTTCCGGTATGCTATATATATTTGGAGAGATACAGCTTTTTATATGGCTATAAAGGTCTTTTTAATAATGGTCACAATAATTGATGCGTCATACGGCTTTTCGCTTTGCGGCCAACCTTTTTGGTTGGTATCCAGCGAGGCGTAGTAAAGCGAGGTATGACTGTTTACATATTCTCGTCTTTTTGCTTGAATTACCTGTTATTAATACATAATGGATCTATTAAGCATTGCGCGATAAATTTAGTGTGTAACAAAGGTTTTAAGATTCTTTGATTTTCAACTGACATTACTCGTAAACCAATACGTTTACTAACACAGCATTTATTGTAAATCTTTATTGATAGAAATTGCAGAAAACATTATCGGTGAAAGAGTCTTTACAGCAAAGCAAGTTGATAATGTTGCAATATCACGCCCACCCATACATTTGGGGTAAGTCAATTTTCTAGACTTTAGTAATTTCCTCTATTTTTATATTTTCTGAATTTTTTTATTTGTTGCTATCAGATTCCTGGTCTCATTTTTAGTGGACGCGCGGGGTGGTTCTATGCAGCAATGTACAATACACCGACATAGCGGAGTGCGAATCATAGTTCCGCCGAAATCCTGTGCTCAGCCCACACGTAAGATAATTGTAACTTATCTAAAACTTTAGAGATTGCTTAAAACATTAGTAAAATAACAAACTGGGACTTCAGCCATTTTTTTTTACTGGATATGAAGAATGTTCTTAAATTCCTAAACTATTACTTTCTATATACTTTTATAGTAACGCTATTACTATATAACTATTTTTATTTGAAGGAATAACATGTCGCTACGTTAAGCCTCAGCGGGTGCACAATCCTCCTCCTCTTATGGAAGGTGAAGCTTTGGTTAGTCGCATCTTAGAGTTATCACCAGTTGAAGCCAAATTTTTGGGGTAGGTTTGATGAATATTCCATTAAAACCATTGATGTTTATAAATTTGCTTGCTGCCTTAAAAATTTCATAGACCAGTTATTTTGGAAATACCGCATTTTGGCGCATTACGCAATAAGGAACGTGAAATTATTACTTTACGTTCTGATAACGGAGAAAGTTGGCGAGAACATACTTTGTATGATAGCGAAGAGGGCTTAATGGATATATTAAATGAAACATTGAATAGTGAACTAAATAAAATTGACGAATTACATTCGAATCGGGTTATTCGAATTGTGACACGCAACTTTCCCCACTTCTTCGCTGTTTTATCACGTATAAGGCAGGAGGTTCATGCAATAGGTCCAGATGGTGGTACTGTTTCTTCACAAGCTGTACCAGAAGTACAGGCAATATTTCCACCCAATGCATTAACAAAAAAGATTCGTGTCGGTCTTCAGGCACAACCAGTTGATTTGAACGGTTGCTGCAAACTGCTCGGCCAAGGCGTGGCTGTCTCGCCCGTAGTTACAGTTGAGCCACGTCGGCGTAAATTTCACAAGCCCATAACACTTAGCATTCCCGCACCAAAAGCTTATACCCAAGGAATGGTAAATTCACCATATACTGGTAGTGCACCCACATTGCGTTTGCTGTGCTCCATTACGGGAGGACAAAATAGAGCCGTTTGGGAAGATGTTACTGGATCAACACCACTTACATTTGTAAAGGACAGCGTTACATTTACAACAACTGTATCAGCACGTTTCTGGCTTATGGATTGCCGTAATATTGCTGATGCAAGTCGCATGGCCACTGAACTGTACTCATATATGGCTCAAGTGCCGTTCATGGTTAAATTTGTTGTCTTTGCAAAACGCATATCAGCCAACGAAGCCAAGTTATCAGTATTTTGTATGACCGATGACAAAGAAGACAAAACACTTGAACAGCAGGAGTACTTTAGCGAAGTTGCTAAAAGTCGTGATGTTGAGGTTCTTGAGGATCAAGACATATACTTAGAATTCGCTGGTAACTTAGTACCTGTGCTTAAATCGGGTGAACAATTGAATCTTAAATTCCAAGCCTTCCGAGAGAATCGTTTATCATTTGTGGTACATATAAAAGATCAGGACGATCAGCCGGTTTCACGAATTTGTTTCATGAGTGAAGCGAAAGCCGGTCAGGGTGCACCGCCACAAAAACCGATTTGCGCTTTAAATATTTCATTGGAAGGATATGATATTATTGAAAACAATTGCCGCTTGAATGGAGACAGTCATAGGAGCCTCAATAATATCTCCAACAATAGCACAATAAATAACTATCGTGACATAATAAATATGGGATATAAAAAAACAGATGTAGCAGAATGCAGTG
Source organism: Sphyracephala brevicornis (assembly GCA_001015235.1). Lineage (NCBI taxonomy): Eukaryota > Metazoa > Arthropoda > Insecta > Diptera > Diopsidae > Sphyracephala > Sphyracephala brevicornis. Next base: position 4,365 of record JXPL01012031.1, on the reverse strand, counting down.
AGAGTGGTGTTGTAACTACTGATGACATACATAAGGCAGACATTCGTATTTCTGATATAGGCAACTTATTAGAGAATGACTGGTTGAATTTAGCCACACAATTGGGTGTATCTGAGACCGATATCGAGCTGATAAATACCGAATACTCGGAACGTGAAAACCAGAAACCTATTGTAATGTTACGCCTTTGGTTACGTCAACAAGGCAAACGAGCAACGGGCAATACCCTTGAACAAGCATTACATAAAATCGGACGAAGTGATATTGTACATAAGTGCATTTGCAACTTGGAACCAGTGACCGATGACATTGAACGCAGCTTAGCTAAAATTCAATTAGATCAAACTGATTTGAATCTCACTGCTTACATCAGCAACAGTATTGAACCAGACAAACCAATGAACTTCAGTGGATTAACGTTAGCTCCAACAGCTTTATCCGAATTAACTCTTCTCAACTCTACTCATATGAAGCAATACGATTTCGAGAATAATGAAGAAAAATGTGACGATGGCTCAGAGATTTTCGACAAATTGGAAGAACATTGTATTGACAAACAAAATGTGACCAATCTCAGCAACGGTAAGTTCATGAACTGCACGTCTCTAGTAAACGTTTCATAACACAGATATAAAAAAACATTTCGATTTGATAAAGTACAATTTTTTTCAAATTTTGTAATTTATACATAATTCATCTGAATTAGCTCGAAAAAAATTGTTCAACTTAATTTTTTAATAAAATATTGATAATTTGAGCTAATATGGAATGACAGTTAGTGTATCTGATCTTCCATGTACATTTGTACTCTGTGTTCATACACATTCGTCAAATCGAAGTATTTAATTACAAATTCTCTTCTTATCAAATTTGAAACACATATAGTTATTGATTTCATTATTATTAATTGATTATAAATCAGTTACCACCCGATGCACCACACCTCCCCCCACACCTAACGAAGCTATACAGGAATCACAGAGAGAATACGACATTGATGCTATAAGACTAATTGCAGAGGAACACACAAGGCTAGTGCTTGAAGAAGCACAATATAATATAGAGAATGATGGTAAACTGGAAATGCATTTCATATTACATGAGATATTAATAATTTAATATATTTAGGTCTCATTTTAAATCCTCAGCGTCCTATAGCAATTAAATCCCTTGATACAAAAATAAATTCTAATGAGTAAGTATAGCATCAGCTGATTCACGGAGGAGAAAGTGATATTAGTTAATATCAATATATTTAATTATGTTTTCTTATATATTGTTTTACATGTAAGAGTTGTACTGATGATTAAAATTCTTCACGTATTATTTTAGCGATGTCTTTGAAAATGTTCTAACCACTAGAGCTCCCGCAACATTGGAACGCAGTCACGACGAGCAAATGTCGCAACCAGATGATATTTTGATTGCAAGAGTTTACGCCAAAACTGAGGAACATCATCAAAAATTGTTGCAACCAGAGGACGAACTAATGCAACAACTTCTCAACAAAGTATCAGAGTTCCCAAAGAGCAGTACAACATCTGCAATAGAGAACGTAGCTCAATTTAGCAGTGACCTAGTTGAAAACATAGAAAATTCGACAAACCCTGTGACCGCATCCTTAATTGAACGAAAATCACAGCGAACAGAAGAGATGACAGAACAATAAAAAAAGTCCCTGTTCGATGGTGCCAAATAAGTTATCAATTAAAATAACGGAATTCTCGAACCGAAATCAAAAGAAACTAAGCTCTTTATAAGTGGCTTGCTTCACACGCTGCTCTTTTTTGTTTTTGATTTTAGAACTAAATTTAATGTTTCTTTGCTTTCAATTTGGTTACATAAAAATTATACAAACATATATTTGTATATATACGCAAGATAATATATACTTATATGCAATTTTATCCATATTTTATTTTATGAGCCTTTTTATATGCTTCGTAATTAAATAATACTGAATAATATTCTTCAGATGCACGAATACATCGTATTCGTATTACCATTAAAAAACTATTTATTATTAGAAAATATTGTGAAAATCATAATTCTGAGAAATTTTGCACAAGATGCAAAAATAAGAAAAATGCATAAATAAAAAATTAATAAATATGTAATAAAAAATTGAAACAGTATTGATATAACGAGTGAATAACCGATTCAGCTATCGTCTATCTTTTATTTTATTGTTAGATACGATCGAGTAAGTTAATATACTCACTGATAGATTTCATCAAGCTAAATTTGTAATCCTTTGTTATCTACACAGAAAAAGGCGAATTAATTTATTCAAGTAATGTTGAAAACTATGTTATTAAAAAATTTTCAGTCCAATTTCAAGCGAACGCATATCTGGCATCAGTCCAGAGAATGGTCAATGCAACTTTCCTTCCAGATTCAATTTTTATAAAGTTTACAATATTGATACAATTAAAACTTTTATTAATTCAATTTTGTAACTTTACATTATATGTATTGCAGTTTCTCCAATTTAAAGTTCGACATAAATACCAAATATAGAGAATATCAATATTTATAATTATTTAATATATCGGTTTTTAGGTTAACTGACTAACTCAAGATTTTTCTTTAGTAAAAAATAACTTAACCAAACAATAAAACTTGTTAATAATAGTTATAATAATAAAAAATAATAATAATGTTTCGTTCTAAGATTAAAAATCAATCTTAAAACTGAAAAACTTATACAATACATATTTATACGGTTTCTATTAGCATTAGAAAAGTTTGCCAGATGCATTATTTATTAGTAAAAAACCCTGCATTTGCAGCTGGATGAGGTGCCATATTGTTGGCGCCGCCAACCTGTTGACTTCTTGTTGATGTGGCATACAACTGCTGTTGAAAGCTATGATACTGTTGAGCATACTTTAAATCATTTGAATTGTGTCCAACGAATGACTTATAATTAACATTGTTATTGCCGTTGTTGCCAGCCCCACAAGGACCGGATGGCTGTCCATTATTGCCCAAGCCTATAGCGTTCTGCATTATATTGTTGTTAGAGTTTCCCCCTTGCATGGCAGGAGATATATTAATGGCAGTTTGCATTGTTTGGGGCTCATTTTGTACTAGTGCTGAATTGGGAATTTGCATATTATTGCCGGTCGAACTTGTTGTGTTCATATTCTGACAAAGACCAGACATTCCTTTGATTTGCTTTTGCTGATTGGTAGTGGCAAAAATTTGACTTGCTGCAGCTGAGTTATTTCCTGGACCAAAAATGGTGCCTGGATCATTGCATTCCAAATCGGGAGAAGTACCGGGAAATTGTGGCATACCTGGTGCTTGGATTCTACTTCCCTGCAGGAGTGGATTACCTAAACTATGTTGTCGCATTGGTCGCATACCTCGTATCATTGGTGCAGACATGTTCATTTCATGCGTGGGTAACATACCTCCTGACAATTCATCTTGTTCAACACCAATGGAACCAACGACTCCTACCTGATTACAATTTTGAAAAAAGTTCATTCCTGGATGTCCGCCTTGAATATTGTTATTACCATTGTTTGACATTTTATTTTGTTCGGAAGTAATTCCAGTATTGCTCTGGGCCATGTGTGAATTATCAAGAATGTTGGAAGCATTCGGCATTTGCGGATTCGCGTAGCGTTGAAGAAATTCTAGGCTTGGGGGCATACGCATGTTGTTAGCATTATTTTGTGGCCTGACAGGCATATATTGGATTGTATTTGGTGTGCTTGCCTTCACCTGTATATTTGGCGCTACATTAAAATTGCCAAATGGCATACGGCCCATCATGCGGGGATGTCCCGGCATCATGCCATGAAAATTACCGGGACCTTCTCTCATTCCTCCACTATTCGTAGGAAAACTACCACACATTTTTGGATTTAACAAACGTTGACCCATTGGATTCAACATTGCATTTATGTGACAATTATTTGAGTTGAATGGCCCTCCACTGTTCATATGTGGCGTTACAGACATGTTACCCACTGATGCTGGATTGCAGTGTTCCATGTTGGCATCTATCGTAGAGATCATAGCATCTATATTTTGATTAACAGTAGACGACATATTCATTTCGCTTATATTGCCCACCCCAGAATTCATTGGTACACAACTTGTCAATTGTTGCGACATTTGTGCCAATGAAGAAATGGGATCGAAAGACAGATTCATTTTATTTTGATTTGATCGATTACTATTCGGATTTAATGGGACGTTATCAGAACGCCGACAAAATTGTCCTTGCCCTGGAGTGGAATTTTGTCGCTAAAAAAAAAAATGTTTTAACGATTAATCAAGCGAAAGGAATTATATTGTTTAATCATGTATATATACATAAATATAAATATATATAAAAAAATATATATA
>JXPL01011949.1:0-11962 GCA_001015235.1 Sphyracephala brevicornis | reverse complement strand
AAAGCTGGTGTGCGTCAATCCGATACTAATATATTCTCGTATAAAAAGTAACCTAATTGTAATAAAATTAGACACTCAGGGTCAAATGATTCTAATAAGCATAAGTTTTTGATTAAAATTAAAAATGCAATACATTGTGTAACAATTGCATAATTATAATTGCAAATATATCGAATCACTGACTTTGGTAGTCAAATGAATTCTATTTTTAAGCTTTATGCTTAATATATTTATGTTATAAATTCTTTAAAGGAATCCATACTTTAATGATCTAATTAAGCATTATGAGAACATATATAATATAAAATGTATATAATAAAATTTCAAGTAACATATGATAATCAATATAAAATCAATTAGACGAACTGCGTATCCTTCTACCTAAATTAGAAATATTCAAAAATGTTGTTAAAAATGTGCTGTACTCGTCTAAAAATGATTTCGGATTATTGAGAAAAACTGGGTTCTTTTTACATTTTTAATCAATCGCTGGCGCAATCTTTCGTTATTGTCTAATTGAAAACAAGATACACTCTCTATGAATAATAATATATATCTTTATAGGAAAATTAAATTAAAGTCAATATAACGAAATCGTCAACAAATTTCAATAATTTAAAATTATTTTGAGTCGAAATCTGCTTAAATATTTAACAATATTTTTCTAGTGACAATAGCTCACCAACTGTACAGTATTTATAAGTAGAAGGCCTTTGAAAGGAAGGAATTGCACTTTCACTAACCAAATGAAAACTCTTGTAGAACATATAATCTTTAGGGATCTACAATAATATAATAAATAATAGAATTCATATCTTTAATTAAAAAGTAATATGAAATTGGAAAGTTCAATTTTAAAAAATGTTCAGTTATGTTAGAAGGGAGAGAGAGCGCAATGTTAAAAGCGTCTTTGCGCTTTGGTTGAATTAAATGACCTAATTTCGAGTCCCACAAACATCAAACTTAATATAATTACAAAAAATTGTCTGTCCTGTTGTCACTTTTTATGATGTTGTGGAAAAAGAGCCGAAAATAAGAATTGCAATGAAAAACATTGAACTTGTTCAATGGAATCGGCTTCAACTGTAGGTACACGCATTTGAAAAAAAAAAATTACAACCCGCACAAAACTAAAGATCGATTTCTTCCTGTTTACTCTAATCATATACACAGGGAAATATCTATAACGTGAACTTCCATAAATTAAAGTAAAATTTCTCTAAATCAATTATATTTGTTTTGTGTTTTTATCGGTCCCTTGGTGATGCGAATGGGATGTTTCATTCTATAAGAAACCAATACATATGTGTAATTATGTAGTCAAGGAAATTGAGCGTTAGTTTAAAAATTTTCATTTCCTAAGACAGGGCAAAAATATATACATTGTCATTTCGAATAAAAATAGTACACTCAAAATAGTAATGAACATGTCATTTTAAAGAAAAACAATATTAAAAATTGTAATTAAAATTTATTCAGCTTAGAGAAATATTTATTAATACGAATTTATATGTAAATATACGAGTATATGAGTGTGTTGGGTTTCTATAAATATACATATTATACTTTTATTCATATTGTGATTTAATATATACATATGTATGTACAGTTTGTCAAGAATGGGTTGTTGTTATATTAGTTGTTGTATTTTCAACGAATTTGCAGTTTTTTTTGATGAATGCTCTTTAAATTATGTGAATAAATATGAATACGAAAAATTGAATTTATTTTCAATTTCAAAACTTATTCTTGAAAAACTGTGTTATTTGCTAATTGGAAACATAATTTTATTATTTGTCATCCATTGCTTCCTGACCCAAGTTTGTGGTGAGTTTGGAAACTTTTCTAAAATCCGCCGAACTCGTATATATTCTTTGAAAGTAGATAAATCGATCAAACACAGCAAAAAACAAAGCTAACAATAAAATTTTTAGTTTTCGCCAATAATTTAGTCTGATGAGAGTAATAATAAAATATATATAAGTTATCTATCATATAAGTTTATTTACTTACATCCTAATATTTTTTCTTGACACATACGTTACAAATAATATAATATAATAGTATTGTAAAATACAATATAATATAAATATTAAAAGAAATATTAAAAAAATTATAAAAAAAAAATTCGATTGAACAGAGTGATTATTAGTTATATATTTATTTCATATTATAGGTATCAATTACTCATAATGCTGAAAAGCCTTTGATAGAAAATTTAAAATTTTGTCATTACTCAACTGCACACTGGCATACAATGCACAAACCATTCAAGTAGTAGTTTATGATACACAGCGTGATTATGCACCACTACTCAAATGGGAAACATGAATTGCATACGAGTATATGTAAATACCGACTTAACTTTCCTTTCGGTATTATGCTATTACTGAATAATATAGAAATGCATAGTGACTTTTTATTTAATTCTCTAGGAATATATGCTTTAACTTCAATTTAATTGGAAATAAATTAGCTGCTTATGGTTTGAAAAATTTTAACCTTTATCTTTATTAGTTATTAATTTACAGAATTTTTATATTAAGGTTTTGTGCTGACTTAACTTTGAAATATTTCATTAAGTTTTACAATAGTTAATGAACTTAAATCTGATGCACTTATGTAAAAGGAATAGTTTTCTTGTAGAGTCTGTGCAGTCTTCACGCACATTGAGCTATTCATTCCGAGCTCATATAATTTTGAATTAACAGAAATTGACTTAAGGTCAGTTATAGACAATATATCTAAAATATATTCCATTGGTGATAAACCTTTCTTAGTGCCATTCTTATGGTCCAATATAGTGCTTTTGACGAATGTATGCGATGCAGATAGCAGAGTATCCATTACATTTAGATGCGAAACTATTGGAACAGCAGTGGAAATGTTTTCATCAGCTATCCACTGTATGACCTTACCGGGCAAACCTTTGGATATCCGATTTTCTACAACAGGTTCTATTAAAGTATTTGTCATTCCATATGCAAGTTGATCATCATTGTTGATTGACATGCTTAAAAATATAACAAAGTGTTTTAATTGTGGACAAAGCCTACGGGAAATTTCATCGAGATACTTTAGGGAAAGTATTTCATTTTGAATAGTTGTATTCTGAAGCTTGGTTAATGAATTTGTTTTATTATTAAGATTGGTAAAGAAGATTCCACCCATTGGTCCGATTTTTGTAAATTCAGTTACGAACTCAAAACATCCTTCAGCTGTACTAATATTTGAGGAATTGATGGTTATATCACAAGATATATTTTTCCAATATCTGAAAGAAAGGAAATATATTAGTACATGAGCTAAGCCCATACCAAAAATAAGCATTAAATAACCGATAACAAAAAAATGTTTTAAGTCAAGTCCTAAACGACGAACCTTACGGTGTTATTTACATTAACTTAAATAATGTATGACTCAGATAAGAGGAGAGATAAGATGAATTTAATTGAGTTATGTTGTTTATTATTATGAACAATTACTTAAAATAGTTGCTAAAGTCAATGCTCGATCCAGATGTTAGTGTATTACTGATATCAAATTATAAAATATATCGATAACTCACGCAATGTTTGATTGTTGTTGTTCTTTAGGTTCAATGTTTCTAAAATTTAGAATAATTTTTTTAGCTCCTCTCCTAATCATCCAGTCAACCAATTTCTTCTCAAATATGTTTAGATTCCCAACAATTAAGTATGTCATTTCCGGGCAGAAGTACATTTGTGGCAAAACATTAATTGGAAGTGTTGCATTTGATTCGGCGTTGTCTCTAATTTGTATTAAAGTTTTTCCTACACAGTTTTCATTCACAACATATTCGAATGCTTTTTCCAAATCATTAGGTGTGAAAATCATAGATGGTAGTGGTTGAATTACGCCCTTCAATATATCAGTTTCGATCGTTTTATTGATATTCTGAAACAGGAAATCTTAGTCGCAAATCATTATAATATAAAGAGTGGTTCAAATTTCACCATTAGTAATGAGTTATCTGCATCTAGTATATTGTCCACATCTATTGTATGATAGAATATTTCATTCAAAAAGTTACCCAAATACAAAAAGTCATTATTTTCAATACATAATTTTTCAATATTAAGAAAATGTCCTTTTCTTTTTAAACATTTTAATGATGCATCTGTTGTTTCTATTGGCAGTGAACTCAGGACGACGTCCACTCCATTGTATTGAGTTTCTTTCATGATCATATCTTTGAACAAAAGATCGCGCGTACTTCCAATGTGGTTTTCTATAATAAAATATGTAAATGTTGTGAAATTTCACAAGAATATTGTTGATAGTTTTACCTTTTAGAAAAGAAAATGTTTTGAGCAGAAAGTTCTTCTTTTCGTCAGAGCTGATAGTTGTAAATACAGTGAGATTATATGCATGCGCTGTACGAATAGCTGCCAACCCAGTTGCGCTGGTACCGTCATGAATGAGAATACTTTTACTTTTTGTGATATCGATGGTGAAGAAAAATGCATAATAGACTGTTAAGTAGGCAACTGGAATAGTGGCAGCTTCTCTGAACGTCCAGCTATTTGGAATTTCCCAAATCAATGGGGAACAAACTTGCAAATGGGATGAAAGTGCTCCGTTTTGTGTAACTGCCATGACTCGTTTGCCAGTATGTATATTAACACCGCTGCATTCAAATCCAAGTAAATACATTTTTGTAGATGACCTTTCTGGGATTTTGGATTTTGGTAGTATTCCTAATGCTTGCATTGCGTCTTTAAAATTCACAGAGGAAAAAACAATTTTTATATCTACATTGTCACTTAAGGGTCCTTGGAACCATTTTAGAGATCTCAAATCACCAATTTGAATAATGTCTCCATAAACATGGCCAGAATAAGGTTGTGGAGAATATTTATCGGGAAGAAGATTTAGATATCGATACGTACCCCAGCTACCCTAATAAATGATAATATAATTACGGAAACATTCAATAAAAATCACAATATAATTTTAACTTACATTTTTATAAATATTTATAGGCAAGCCAAGTTTCAATTGATTTTTGAAAATCTTCGTGTTTAAGTCGAATGATGGGCAGTTTTCATCTTCAACCAGAATGCATCTTATATTTGAAGTTTCCGGCTCCATTCTCAGAAAGTTGACAAGTCCAAACAGTCCGCCAAATTTTGGTTTTCGTGATAATAGGATAATGCTACTGGAATCATTTGACTTGCACAAATCCTGTAATTTTTCAATCCATTCAAATTCAATGTCATTTGATTTCACTTCAAGAGTTTTAAGATTCTCAACATTTTGCTGTTGATCGTCATGTTTTAGAAGATAAAAGTTTTGTTTATTGAAAGGAAAGATTGCTATTACTATTAAGCCGTCTGGTGCGATGAATTTATTTTGGTTGTTAAATTTAATAATAAGAAATCCATCTGAGTCCAGATTTGATACTATTTTCGATTCCATATCATTTGTCGAATCAATTTCACTACGGTCGATTACTGTAATGTGACTCGAAATGTTGTCATATTCATCATCTATAAACAATTCAGTTACAGAATCAGTTGGCAATTCAACTTCTTTAGCAAATCCTTTTTTGGCTGTGTGAATTATTGTGTAACTTCCTGTTATAATAGGAAGGTCACTCACTGCTTGCCTCAAACTTAAAAGAAAGTCAACATCATCGTTTTTTTTGAGTAGTTGCATGATTTGGATTTTAGTGCGTGGATGATATTCTAAAGCCAGTTGTATACAACATTTAGCGATATCGCTTAAACGTAATTGAGGAGCTGGAAAATGAGTTATAAATTGTTGTTTTTCCAATACTTGATTGTGCTGCTCTTTTTGTCTTTGTAATGATTTGTACTTTAATCCAAATAGCTCTACACCCCCTGCAATTATTTTCCTTTGTATTTTATCGGTGCTTACTTTAATAATTCCTTTCGAATTCACAGTTGTTTTGTGATACTGCGGATAGATTTTCAACGTTTGAATACTTTTGGGTACCAAAGGAGCATGTAAATCGTCTACAATAAGTTGTAATTGGAAAATATTTTCTATGAATTTCACCCAATTTTCTGTCCATTCAATATCTGCATATAAGCCCGAAGGTGCCATCTCTGTGACACATTGCAAGCTTGGGGCATATTGATATTCGAGCAACTCAAGTTCCTTATAAAACTCATCTTTCTGCAGCATACCACAGTCTTCATAATTTGCTTCGAATATTGAATTTGGTTTTGTGTTTCCAACAATATTTCGTATAAAACCAGACGCTACTAAGTCATTTGATTCAGTTATCTTAAAAAAATAAGTTAAAATGATAAATGAAGGTTTTTGGGTTTATTTTTTAAATTATTTGCATATAATCTCAGATAATAGTTGTAAAGAGAACTAAGCATTAAAAATTAATTCTATGCCTAACTGCATATTATAATTGCTTCTTGGTTTCCTAATGTTTCCTTATGTTAATTTGATTTAACTGATCCGATTAAGAGTGTATCGGTTCGTTGACGACATATTGCATTATCTATATTGCTTAATAAAAGGATTTAATTGACTCCAATCAAATTTTTTAAATAAATTTTATTAAACTGGAAAATACTTACATACATTACAGTTTGATCTACTAGAATATTGTCTGTTCCTTCTGAGTTAATTTACAATTATTTTTATTTATTAGTTTCATATTCGGGACACATTTAATAAATCTGAAACATTTTGTACATCGGCAAAGCCTTAAACATTTTTTAAAATATTCAAATAATGTGTATATGATGCCGTCATTATTTACATTTTTATATTTTTTCTATTGCTGTGGGTAATGGAACTGTTCACTTAATGTTCTTACTTTGTGACTAGATTTTGAAAATTAGGGACTAATTTTATAATACCTCAAACTTTCCAGATCCTTTGTGAATAACTACCAGTATTTCGGTTTCAAGAGTTTGTTCCAATTTTACTGTTCGTCTAAATTGAACACTTTCGAATTCAACTGAAAGCATGTCAAAAATGTTTATTCTCTTTAAGAAGGAAAACGTTCGCCATACACATTCTAAGAAATACGACGCAGGTATGTAGTCAATATTGCAAATATTATAAGCTGCGATATAGTCATATTTGATTTTGTCTTTTGGATTCAGCTTAAATGTTTTAATACCACTGCCAAGCGCACTGTCTTTGTGTTTAAAAACATAATAGTCGTGGGAGTGATCGAATTCTAAAAATGGACTGATGCTTGGTGTTCCTCGAGATACTGGCCAGTCTATTTTCGGATATAAGTTTTCAATGGTAAGTTCAAGACCATTTATGTAAAGACTAAAAGGAGAGAATTCATTCATTATTCATCACTTATTTTAGAAAAATATATATACTCTATGATATTACCTTCCAAGAGCATTTAGTAAATATGTGACGCTATCATTCGAATTGCGCTTGGTAAGTCCCACGTAGACACCCTCCTCAATTGAAGATTTAATAATGCTCTGCAACAGAGCGTGTGGCGCAATCTCAAGCAGAAGTGCGTTTTTTGGTATAAATTTAGCACCCTCTTCAAATAGAACACTGCTTAGCAAATTGTTGGTGTGATATTCAGCGGAAGAAAATTTACTTTCGGTGCGCAAACATTCGCTTCTTGGTACACTTGTACTTATCCACTTGTTGGAGCGCTGTTTCGGATTGGGAATTATTTCTTTTAAATATTTCAGCAACTCCGGTCCCAAATGTGATATATATCTGCTGTGGTATGGAATATTTGAACATGGCACTTCTCTAGCGAAAATATTCTGGGATTTTAGCTTAAGTACAAATGCTGCTATGTCATCGCATGGACCTGATATGGTGCAAGAGTCAGCACTATTATGGCAAGCAACCTCTATTGATTCTGGCAGCATCGATTTAATATCTGCACAACCTAGTCCTATCGCAGCCATTGATCCTTTAATTTTTTTAGTATCAAGACTTACTTTACCACGATAATATGCTGAAAAAATCATTTGTTCTGCGGTGAAACAGTTGTCAGCATAAGCGCAGCCAAGCTCCCCAACAGAATGCCCAATTACGAAATCAGGATTTATGTCCAGTGCCTTTAAAGTATCAACAAGCGCTACTTGTATTGCAGCAATACCAACAAAACTATTAAGGATGTTATCAAACGTGGTGGGGTCGTCAGAAGTAATAATATTTTTAAGATCAATTCCTAATGGTGTTAATAAAGCGTGACTTCTTTCAATAGATTCTTTGAAGAATGGGAACTGAATTAATGACTTTCCCATACCTACCCATTGTGAACCCATGCCACTAAAAACCCATACAAGTGGTCGCTTCACACCTGGATTGTGCTGAACATTTTTACTTAAAACTTTCGGTGAGCTTTCACTATGTTTTGAAAGAAGTATGCTATATCCGCGATACACCATACCCTGCACACCTCCCGCTTGCGCATTTTGTGCTAGAGCCAAAAACTCTTCATTTAGAGGTTGTGTTTCCAAATGAGATAAAAATGAATGCATGTTTTCCTCAGTTCGACTGGACCATGTAATAAGCCTTGGTATATTCTGATTGAATGAATCATGGTTTATTTTATGAATTTTTTCTTTGTCGTGCTGTTTTAATAATACATGTGCATTTGTTCCAGGAAAACTAAATGAATTCAGTCCTATGTATGGCTTGGGTAGTTTTATTGGTTCTGTGACAACTTTTAGTCGACCTTCTTTAATAGCATCTATTTCATTTCGTCCTTCCTTAAAATTAATATTAGGTGGAATTATATTAGTTTCCAAAGCAATTAATACTTTTATTAGGGAACACATTCCTGCTGCTGTTTCAGCATGGCCGCAATTTGATTTAACTGATCCGACTAAGAGTGGGTCGGTTCGTTGACGGCATATTGCATTGTCTATAGCAATACATTCCTTAATGTCAGCCTCTGGTACACCATCACAGCTTGCTTCAAGATAACCCAAATTGTTTATATTGAATTTGGATTTTAAATACACTCGCTTTATTAGTTTCTCTTTAGATTCACTTGTTGGGAAAACTATTCCCTCGGGTTTATATCCATCAGAATTAGTTTTACTATATATAATGGTTCCGTAAATTCGTTTAGCGTCTAATTTCTTTTGTAGAAATACACAACAAACGGTTTCAGACCTAACATATCCTTGGCTTTTCACATCGAATGGGCGACATTCGTCATTTGGCGATAAGAATCCTAACAAATTATACTGCATTCCTATATTGGGATGCAGACATAAGTTAGCTCCACCAACAATAGCAGAGTCAATTTCGCCATCTTTTAAGGCTCGTAACGCCAAATCTAACGCATGCATTGAGCTAGAACACGCGGTATCAATTTGAATAGAAGGTCCAGTTAGTCCCAGAAGATAAGATATACGGTTAGCAAACATTGCTTTGCTACTTCTAAAGAGGTTTCAAGAAGTTGAAATGTATTTTAGTATTAACTCATAATTATTGATGTGTTGGGTTTAAATTTATTTTTATTGTTAAATTTTAATCTGTCATTTTTTTAATAAAAATCGACAATATAATATATATGCTACTAAGTTTTGTTATGCAATTGTTATTATTTTTTATTCGAATACTTTACAATATTCGATGCATGATATATGGTAATACTCTTCAAATAAGCTTACCCCGTTATTCCAAATCCACTAGGTACATGCTGACTGTAATACAGGTAATTTTCTGACTCAGAGATACCTGCACCGATGTATACGCCAGTATTGGAACCACGCAGACTGAATGGATTTATACCAGCATCCATTACAGATTTAAAAGCCTCTTCAATTAAAATACGTATTTGCGGATCTAAATGATCAGATTGCATTTCGTGTATTCCAAAGAAAGGTGCATCAAATTTTTCCAAATTGGCAATTTTTCCACCATATTTGGGCACAATAGGATTGATGTGAGTCCACCTTGATTCATCATCATTTACCATATTTACCTTAAAATATAAGGAAAATAATTCCGTTTACTCTACCAGAACTCAAAAATTATATTAAATTATATGTTTATAACGCCCTAAACTAGACGTGCTGGGATTAAACTTAATAATATTGAGAACTAATCATCGGTGTTTGTCTTCTTAATGAAGGCACTGAATATCCGGAGTCAATACCGCATAAGAAAATAAATGGAAAATAGTGCACAGTGGTAATGGAAAATCGCTTTATATTTTGCCAGTGAGAAAATGAATTGTAACACCTCTCGGTAAGGCTGTCTTTAATCATAATTTATTATGTTCCAAATATGATATATATATGTTATATATATTTCAATTATTATTGCAATAATTAATAAAAGAAATTTGGGGCACTACTCGTACCTTATTGTATAAATTGTTTTTGAACTCGGTTATATTGTAGCTGGATGGAAATTTTCCAGACATTCCAGATATAACAATATCTTCATTTTTCTTATTTGTGAAGTCGTTTGTATTTAAATTTTTGGATGACATTTTTTTTTAAGGGAGTTACACTTTTTAATCAGTTAAATTAATGCTGTTTTCGTATATACATATACTTTTTCACATTCAAACAGTACAGATAAATAGCACTATAAAAACTACTTGCGAAACGAACTGCAACTAAATGTTGTATATATTCCACAACTCATTTTATAGCTTTGTTGACGCATCAATTATTTAAATGAACTCATTGAAATATAATAAATAATTTATTGAAATTGCAAAAAAGTCAATTTTGAGGAAGAAAGGCTTTAAGTCAAATACGTAAACTTAAACCAAATTTGAAATATTTTGTATTTGTAATTTTAGAATTCATAACATTTTCGTATTCTAATTTTGTATTTTAATTATGCGAGTCGATGCACAACTATTACAGTTTACTTGTAATAGTTTTATTAAGTATTCCGAAAAATTGTGTTAAAATGATATTGATATTTCGAACGTCTCATCGCTGAGTCGTACTCATTATATAAAGCGGTTTCGCACAAGAATTTTTGCCTTGACTGACAAAGTGACATCACAATGCAGAGAAGTTGAAATTAATTAATTTTATTTTTGGTATATTTATTTAATTTAACAAAATGTGAACAACTGTATTGATAAACTGTGGATTTCGCTTTTATTTTTACTCTTCAAATAATTTAATTCAAATGCTAAGAATATTTTCAGTCAAAAATTTTTCATTTGTAAGTGTCTGATTGCATTAGCATGGCCAGCATGATCCTTGTTACTCCTATATTCAAGTTGACACACAACCTCCACGTTGTGTGTCAACGTATAGCTATATAGCTATCTTCCTGGATAGCTACGAACAGCCGTGAGTAGCGAACTAATGTGTGAGGCGAACCCTCCTCGGGTTTAGAGGTTTGCGTAGGGCTAGGAACCTACCTTTAAAAAAACCAGCCTCTGAAGAAGAGAAGATTGCCTCGGATAAATACGACCCCCAAAATTGACGACCACCCCCGCTTACGTAATAAGGACTATGATTTATGGATATGCACCTGGAACGTGCGAACACTCTACAGACCAGGTGCCTCTATACAGCTGGCAGATATTCTCGAAAAATATAAGGCTGACGTCACCGTACTCCAGGAAATGCGGTGGACGGGACAGGGTTGCTCGAAAAAAGCAAACTGTCACATCTACTACAACTGCCATGAAACGAAACACGAATTCGGAGTAGGATTTGTGGTTAGCAAGAGACTGCGTCACCTTGTCTCTGGGTTCACACCTGTGAACGAGCGGCTAGCCATCCTCCAAATACAGGCTAAATTCTTCAATATAAGCCTGATATGTGTGCACGCCCCGACGGAGAGAAGGATGATGAGGTCAAAGATGTAAAAATGTANAATACAGGCTAAATTCTTCAATATAAGCCTGATATGTGTGCACGCCCCGACGGAGAGAAGGATGATGAGGTCAAAGATGTAAAAATGTAAAATGCCATGATGTAAAAATTGTGATTGTGGCGATTTCAATGCCAGGGTGGGCAAGGAG
>JXPL01011850.1:8453-23910 GCA_001015235.1 Sphyracephala brevicornis | reverse complement strand
TTTATTTATGTGGACTAGGAATTTTTACTCAAAATCTGCTTTTATTAATAGATTTCAATTAACAAGTTAATGAGAAAATGTATATATTGCTTTTTCTTAGAAATTTCCGTTAACTTAATAATACTAATTTGTATTATTCAACTAACAAGCTGACCATAAAGAGTCCTTTTATTTTCGGAAATTTAATTAACCTGAGCTGTCGTCGGATTCCATTACGTTTAAGCAAACAAATTAGTCCAAAACTCATTTTACTTACTCCAGCCAGGACGAAGTATTGCACTTAATTGAAAAAAAAAAATCATAAGAGAACAAAAAGGTTCAAAAAAGGACAACGAAATCGTTACTTTTGACTTGAGCTGTTTCAACTTTTTAATTAGATTTTTTATGAGACAAGAGTTTAAATTTAACCATTTACACAGGCGAGCTCATAAACACTAAACGTTAACCATTTCTAACCACTCAGTTGATGGTTTTAACTGACATTTCCTTTGCTTTATTTAATTTCATTTTTTCAAGGAAGGACAAATTGTAAATTGCGTCAATTTTTCAGTAAAGTAATACCAAAGCGTTAAAAAATGTCTAATGCAGTTCTAAATTAGTTGTGAAAATTTCCAATAAAAATTCCGTAATTAGTGATCAAATTCATTCCAATCTACACTGACTCTACCACGAAATTATATATGTTATATTTTAAATTTATTTATCAATTTATATCATTTTGATCAAAATTTGATTTCAATCAAATTATTTCAAAATTATATCAATTGTTTTTAATTAATTTAATGAAAATTTCTTTCCGAGTTCTGTTGTCCGCTTTTAATATTTTTGATTTTTATCCTTTGTTACTCGTATTTTCATATTTTCATATAAATATCCTGGTCTTTTTCTTGCCTGAAGGATGACCATCATTTCGTAGTTAAAAAAAAAAGAATTCTTACAATTGCAATATTCGATCAAGCTTTTCTACTTTTAGCAAAAGAAACTAATATTGTCCAACTGGAAATAAAAAAGGAAATTAATTACAGATTTTCGACATTCATTTACATTTACTATTGCTACCTTAAAGTGGAAATATATATAGAAATAGAAAACATCATTCGAATTTAGATATAAAATAAAGTAAAATAAGAAAATCAAATGAATTTATGAAATTTCCTTGCACTTAATATAAAACAGAATGATACAAATGCAGGGAATGTGAGCACATTTGGTTTTTATGTCAAATGCTATGGAGCAGTTGAGCAAAATTCTTTTTTATATATAAATTCTAATAAATTTATAAAACATTTTTAAGACCACATAAAGTTTTATTTCAATTTCAAAGTTTCAAGTCTTTCAAATCAAAATTAGTATAAAAATTCATTTCAAATTGTGAGCATACTTTTGTAAATATTTATTAACTCTTGCCTGAAGTCTGTGTAGTTTTCTGAAATAAAAGTAATATTTATATACCAGGTTATCCATTTCGACATCTGTGACGCTTTATGTACATCTGTCACATTTAACACAATGAATAATTTAACCATTTAACGAAATCTTAATTATAAACTTATCTAAAATCTGTGGGTTTTTATTTATATTTTACTCATAAGTAATATTTGTACATATGTATATAAAAATTTTGGTAAATCGGATATCCATAAATCTAGTTCAATCATAAATATGAAAGAGTAACCAATGAGTATGAAAAGAGCTGCACAAGTGCATTTGAACNAAATATGAAAGAGTAACCAATGAGTATGAAAAGAGCTGCACAAGTGCATTTGAACGGCACTTCAAGACATTCGTTTAAATGGTGATTTATTCGGCGCTACACTTATCTGCCTAATATTTCAATTTACTCGACAACGAGTATCAAGGCATTATTGTTCGCCACTGAGTATCAAGACAACGAATTTTCTCGCACCCTACGCGTATGCTTGTTCTTTCCTTTCACATCTTGAAACACAAATTTTGCTTGTGTGATTTATTTTTCATAAAAGGTTTTTTTTTTTTTGTATACCTGAGTAAAGTCGCTGTGTATGCAGTGTTTTCAAGATTCGTATGCAATCGTAGTTGCCACTGCTTAATTTGCAGTGGCGGTAGTACTCCATATTGTATTTTTGCAATGCACTGATTGCATGCCGATCTCTGGGGTCGTGACAACACTAAAGAAAATGTATTCCAATAGCAATAATATAAAATAAAATTACAACGAATCCAATGAGTCATTTGTGGGAAATATTAGAGAATTATGATAATACATTTCTTGTTGTTGTTATTTTTTCTGTAATAATTTCATTTAACATTTTAAAAATACAAAATTATGGTACACGGTTAAATTATATATTTGGAAAAATATATTAAATGAAATTTTTGTTGTTAATTTTAATTATTGTCCATATTACAATGTAAAAACATTATTTGATTGCAATATTTATTTGAGCGAAAATGCTACCGCTAAAATTATTAAGGATTATTTGCTAAACGGTCCCTATTCTAAATTTATTACCAATTCATTAGTATTCATGCGATTTGGGAATATCCATTCGTAGGTATTCGTATGCTGGTTCATTCACTGACGATGTGGTAAATCTACTCAATTCTATCCCTTTAAGTTAACTCCTTTTTAAATAAAGACAAAAAAATAACCAGTTCTTAAAAAGACACTTATATGGCAGGTATCTAAACTATCAGACACTGAACTACAATTACATGGAAATATTTCCGTTTCGCATATTCAAAACAAACTGACCTGATGACGACATTTTACCAGTAAAAGATCGCTTCAAACAATGGCTACCAACAAACACGGTGTTTTTTATAGACATTGAGATATAAAATTTCCACCAAAAGCAAATAAAAAAAAATTTTCTTGATTCTCTTTATTCGAATTCCTTAGAATTCTCCACAATCTTATGTCAATGTTATAATGGTAATGAATCGCACTGTGTATAATTTAAAGACATATATTTATAATAAATAATAATAAATTTATAACTTTATAAATACATATACATATTAGGAACTTAAATTAACCTGAAACAGCTATTAATACCCAAAATAATCCATATAAGAAAGAGGATTTCATTGAACAGAAAATTGAACAGCTTAATAGAAGTAGCAACGATATATTTCTGAAACTATTCAAATAGCCCTAATTTGGATATAAATAAAATGGATAATTAATTATTCAATAATTATTCATGACAGCAGTTAAAATCAAGTAACCTAAATTTTAACTATAACTCGATTTGACAAATCCATAACATATATGAAATATTTCTACATAATTATAAGAAATATTTATTTTGGACCTAAATAGTTTATAAAAAAAAACTTTCGTTGAGAGATACCATTTTAGTTAAAACATCCTTCACCAGTACCAAGGTAAGTGAAAGTGAAAAATATTGTTTCATACCGCTCTGTTATAATTTCCACTACTTCCAGTAAGTCACCGCCACGAAAGCAGTACATCCACATAATTAACGCGTCAAGAATTGGTTTTACTGACAGGTAAAGTTAACGGTGGATCGGCATATTTTTGTATATTTGTTTGCTTTTCTATTTTATTTATTTTACGATTTGCTTCATATTCTTAAACTTTGACTAAAGGTTTATGAAATGACNTTGGTTTTACTGACAGGTAAAGTTAACGGTGGATCGGCATATTTTTTTATTTTATTTAGAATTCTTGTGGCATTTTTGTGATATTTTAGATAAGGATGCGGTATTCATAAAGGGGCTAGACTTAGAAAAAAAAATTTTGAAAAATATTGCCGATATATTATGTTACAAATGAAATTTTTTGCCCAAAAAAATTGAGCTAGCTGGACAGGACACGCAGTCCCAGTAGATTGGAAACCATTTGCGGTGACTACTGCAGCGTTAAAAATATTTATATGAAATCAGAAGATTGAATGATTTATTATTAAGAAAGGTTAAGTCACGAGATTAATCGGTCGGCAACTATTAGTTTCAAGTTTCGTCAATTTTTTTCTAAATGCCTTGACACTTCGCCTACAAAATCTTTAAAGTTTGTACTACAAGGCTCGTAAAATTGAAAAATCAGTGTTTTAAAAATTTATAGGTAGATGAACCCCCTAAAGAAAAATTTTTTTTCAATTAAGCTCCCACAGTTCACACTTATGTACATCCCTAAAATTAAGATTTCATAGTGCAGTATTGGGAGGGACTGCTCATGTTCATAAGTATTTATCTGCTATATAGCAAGAGGCGACCAAAATCAAGACCAATTTGTACATTTGGTTGAGTTGATCATATGATGACAGCTGTTAATAATACCGAATCCATCTCAATGTCTAGCTGAAAATCTAGGTATTCCTTGAGTTTAAAAATTTTTCCTTTTTCAATTGCATTAAATAAAAATTTTGTTTAGATTTAAATTTATAATTTTTTTTGTCATGTAAATTAAATTTTTGTTAACTGTTAAAAGCAACGAGCGCCAAAGATGGATCAAGATGAGAACACAACCAAACTTTTGGAATCAGTGCGAGTGGAGTTAGAAAAACTGCTGGAACAAGATACGTAAGACTTTAATTTTTATTATAAATTTAAAAAATTATTTATATATAACATATAATTTTAATATAGTAAGGCTAACACCTCAACACGTAGCTTCAAAACAAAAAGCATTGAACGTGGTGTTATTTTATCAAGTTCAAGTTCTAAATCACAACCACTGCAACATCAGAAGCAAACAAAAACTGAGTTTATACTTCCAACTTTACCACAAATACATGGCAAACTGCAATCCCATGTTTGGAATTTTAAAACAACGCCACTACCACAAACTCCACAGTTCAAACAGGAAACAAAAACAAAGTCAGAGTTAGCAACAGCAATCAAGCCGCAACTGAAACCCGAAGTAAAAATATACTCCCAGACAAAGTCAGAGAGAACTGTTCTTAATCCCACACAAACAATGCCTCTTACAAAAGGTTTTCAGCAAAGGAAACTCGAAATTCAGCCAAATGAAACTCTGAAGAATCGCAGAGACAACATTTTAATGAGGGTTTCTAACAACAGAAATTCTCGACCCTTCAACAATAGACATGCTCTTTTAGATGGTGTCGAACAAAGCACAACCGCTTTACGCCAGGACTTAGATGACAGTTACAGATTAATGCGACGTGTTGGCAACAGACTGGAGGCGTTTGACTTTAATTCTCTGAGAAGTTGCGTAAGAGACATGAATCTCAGTTCCAGAATGGTTCAAAAGAAGAAGACTAATGTAACTTCAAGACCCGGCATCACTTTGGAGCAAGTGCCCGAGTTAAACAATTTCTATGATATTTGCGACCAGCTGAATAGCGTGAAAGGATGCAAAAAGAACTAAACAGGAACACTCAACGAAAGAAGACTTCAATAGTAAAATAATACAATATTTAAATGTTATACAGTATTTTCATTTCCTTTTTTCCTCTTTTAAAATAAATTTTTTGGCTCAAAATTTTTCCTTTAAAACAACTGTATGTTCTCCTCTTTAGTCCAGCCATTTATTATGAAGTTTATTCAAACATGTTGCTGACTCTCCCACTCTGAATTGTTAATATATTACTAATAGAAAATATTGTATATCCATTTCTCCAATATATTGTATAAAGCAGGTATTCAGACAAATTTTTAAACTCGTGTTGATACGTTTCATGAAAGAGAACTTCATGATTTTTTTTTTAAGTTTTCCCTGAAAAAAAATGTAATAAAAAAATTGTTCACTGAATACGGATTAGCATTTAATGTCCTGCCTAGGAATTTGTTTGATCAAATTATTTTGTTTTGATGGTTTCTTCAGGTTACAATCTTAATCTTAACTTGACTCTAAACTTTTGTGTTACTATGATGAGTTACTATAAATTTAATTGTGGTTTAATCAACGTTAAAAAATTTTAATACATTTTATTAATATGGATTTCAGTTTGGTGAATTGTGTATACCTAAATAATTTTTGCTACTAATAGCACATTATCCTCCACTCCAAAAATGGCAATATTGTAACACATGCCAAAAATGAAAATGTCATAATTGTAAAAAAAATATTCTGCAATTCCGATTGCAAATCGATTATTATCTATTATCCTCTGAAGGTAATTGCAAACAAAATTTTTATAAAAGTACATTTAGCAATCCTTAAGACCTTTCAAAATTCAATAACAATGATTTTAGGTAATTTTAAGCAATCCGCTAACGAAAATACCAAACATGAATTGACGTGACGAAATATTTATGACCGCTAAGTTGTTTGTTTGATTTTGAATTTTTTAAATATTTTTCAACAAAGGCAATAAACAAACTGATTTGTGTCAATAAAATTTAAAAAGAAAGGCTAGGTAGACGGTATTATCCATGCGCCTACTCGGTACCTAGCTTTGCGAACCTTAACAGTCGAATGATCAAAAGAACCTGTAACACTTTGGCAACCCAAAATTGTATAAATATGGAACACAGCATGGAAGATTGTCATTCAAAGTTTGAACTTGCAAAGAAGTGGTCGCTAAAATCTGTACTATGGAGAACAAAACTAATATTAAAAACTATTTAAGAATCTGCTACTCGGGACTAGTAAGATATATCAAATACCGCCCCGGCAGTAACTACCAAAACATCATCAAACTAAGTAAGTTGAATTTTAGCTCTTATTGATTGACAACAATATTCAAATACTAATTATTGTCCAATTTCCTTTTTAATTTTCAGTTGTCAAACGCTTTAGTATGCCGCCTTCGTACGAGCACGCCTTGCTCTTTACAAGCCGCTATGGAAACATATTAAATCAACAATTCTTCGAGCGCTTTATAGAACGTAATCCCAATCCGGATAAAATATTTTACGTACGTTTGGATTATGCAAAACTGCCAGAGGCAAAATCATTTGACGATAGCAGCGATGCAAGGATTCCATTTGGTTTGTCGAAAAACATCAACAAACGACGCAATGCTGACGACGGCGAAGAAAGTTACCCAGCTGTACCAGTGTTTCGTCAAAACTGCTTTCTGGGTTCACTGTTCACAAACGTCAGCGACTCACAAACTAACCAACGCATCGACACACCTTATGGACAACAAGCGAAACGTTTCTGTTTGGACAAAAGAAGTTCGGCAAAGAATTTCAAATCCGTTAAGTTGGTTAAAACTAAGAAAGCAATTAGACTTTAGATTCGATTTCTGTATTATGATTAAATTAAATAAGTTTTTTGTATATATTTTAAAATAAAAATAAAAGCATAAAATAAAAATAAAATAAAAGCCTTCTTATTCTCTCTAATATTTTTATTCGCAATAATGTTTTCGTCTTGTGTCAGAATTAGATTTTTCGCTGGTGTTCCCATTCGTACCCTGGTGTTCAATATATAGTCGTCGTATGGAATCTGTATTGAGAAATTGTATATTCGCATTCTGAAAAATTATAGCAAGTTTCTATAAAAACCACGCTTTCAAATTTCACTTTAGAATCAAGAAGTAGAATGCCACGAAAATGCTGTTTTTGAGTAGCATTATGTTTTTATTAAAAATATAGAAAAATTGAATATGGGCAGATTTAAATAAACTGTGAACCATTTGTCTTTAATTTCATCATTTGGTATCAAAGAATATCTAAATAAAGTGTCGTTCTTGACAATATTTTCAGCATAGCATCCAAGTTGCATATTGGTACAGAATTCTCACCAACAATTCTTAAAATCTACCATTCGATTACCAAATCAACATAAAGACGCCCTTAGTCGTTCCTTTACCTTTAAATAAAAGCATAAACCAAATCACCAAATCAAAGTAATGAATGAAATATATTCTGCTCGCATGCCATTAACACTCACTCAAATTTGAGATGCGAGATAAAAACCTAAGGTCAGCACAGCATGCTGTTTAACCAGGAGTATTTCAAAATTGTTGACGGTTTAATTTATTTGAAATGATGAAATAATCATAAAATAGATTAACTTTTCCATTGAACATAGTGAGTGCTCGAACGTGAATAGTTTTTATTTGTGAGGTTTTTAATCCTTCAGCCCTAATAGCCACAGCATTTCGGCTAGGTTCGAACTAACCCATGTCAACTAATTCACCAAATATTTGCTCTCAAAAAGTAGTCCCTTCAGCAGAAATTTTTGCTTTTCCATTTCTCTTTGGTAATCATGCAGCATTTAAATTTCACACACGTACCGAATACTTTTTTAAAGGTCGAAGGTTCAAGGTGTGTTGACAGCTTAAGTGGAGGTGTGAGGCTCTGTTTACGCAACTATAACCACAAAATTGACAGTTCTCTATGTTTGCTTTTCTGTGGTTTGTTTCAAGATTTAATCAGAAATGTTGGTTTATTTTTGAATTTGCAAAAATTTAAAAGAATTTTGCCACATGCAAATGGTATGTGATGGTTTTCCCTACAAAGGGTACTCAATGGCATGTAGTCGAACAAGAGTAACGAATTTAAATATTAGTGGCTTGTGAAACATTTGCAGTAGCATTTTGAATTCAATTTTAGTTAAAACAAGTACGATTGCAGGTGTATTTAAGAAGGAAACTTGCGCTTTTATCAGATCTGAACTACTGAAACCAAAAATAAATTGCTGTAAAAATACAATTACGGAATTCAAATATATATTTTTGTTGTTTGTGCCTTTAAATTATACAATTTATTGGAATCCTTAGGTTCTCTTACAGTTGGACTGTTTTCTTATCTTATCTTATCTTAAGCAAAGCGCCTGAGTTAACAGGTGAACTAAACAAGACATCGATTTTAAATTGAAATGCTTAAGATGACACTGAAAATGACAACACGAACAAATTACATTTGGAAATTTAATGCTCCATAGAGCTGCTGAGCACTGCCAACGCGCAGTGGAAATCTACGGGGAAGAGAAGGAGATGAAGTCGAGTACATGTGAGGTGCGCAGGTTCTGGATAAGCGCACAGAACTCATATTACTTATCCGCTTATATAGCTAACCGGCAAGAAAATCATACTCTGCGTATAAAATTCCTTTTATAACAACTGCATGGAGCAGTCCATTGCTGTATGTCTCCTCGTTGGGTTGCATCCACATAACTTAAATCGAAAACACAGCTGAGCTGATTTCAAATTTTGGAAAATTATTGGAAAAATTAAAACTTTATTCATTTGTAAATTCACATGAACAAAATACATGATTATATTTAATACATTTTCACACTTTATTTTACTTGAAATATAAATATAATAAAACGACTATATTAAATTTGTTTCATTATTACTTAATTCAGGTTTCAAAATAATTTATTGATGAAACAATGAGAAATTAATAGTTACTGTATTTAATAATTTTTTTTAATCACTTTCTAATAATATATTTGTATTTTAAATTCTGATAATTAATTAGAAAATTTATTTAATACAAACCACAAGAAATCTTAATAGCATTGTGTTATTAATACCACATCGATGCGCACAACCTGTAATCCACTCTTAAGTGCTTTATGGACAAATAAATTCTAATTAAATTCGTCCAGTGTTGATATTTCATGTGCTAAACACCAAATTAAGTTTACAAGAAGACGAATTATTCAGCTTATTACAGTACGTTTAGTAACGCAATTGAAAATAATTAAATGATTAAATATAAATAATAATATAAAAAAATCTGTTTGCTGAAAATGTTGAAAAAGTCAACTTTCTTACGAAAGTCGAACTGCAATTGATTCCAATGCTGGTCCGACGCAATGAGTTTAAAATATTACGACTCTTTAATGTTGATGGCAACAAAATATTCAGGAAGTAGATCGCAACTTAGAAATCTAATTTAAAAACATAAAGTAGAATAAGCAACAGATAGAAATATTTCTTTATGTGAATATTTTCGTCTTCACATAAAGTCCGCGACATGCCTCAAACATTTTTAATAAAATTATATCCTTCAAATTTAATATAAGACTTGAAAGTATAACATCGCTTTCAGCACACATAATAAATCATTTTCTACTTAAATAAGCTTCATAACATTTATTTTTACATATTTATGTATTTATTTCATTTTATTTTTTATTGAAACAAATTGAAGCAAAATACAGCGCTTCAGTGCTCCAGCGTTCTAGCGTGATTTTTGGTCTATAAATAAATATTCCTTTAAGACTGAAAGTGATTTGGTAAGTAGCGTAAATTTACATATTTATAAGGAAATTCCTTCTTTATAAGATGAACGAACAGTGCTATGCTGGAATAGCAACAAAGCAGCACACAATGCGTTGCTCGACTGGTGGAGGCAACATTAAACATTAAGCAAAAAATAAAAAAGGTAGAGCGTACTGAACATGAACTGGTACTATGCAAATTACTGGTGGATTGAAAAAAAAAAGTTATAAAAATCAGCGGAAAATTTGATATTAAATAACCGAAAATCAAACATTCCCGGTTTTGAGAACCTTACATATATTCTTAAGAAATTATGAACTAGTTAGATATTAATAATATAATTGACAAATATATCAGTAATGGCCGTCCGGAATAAAATATTGGATGATTTTGTAGACGATGTGGCATATAATGTATATTTGTGTACATATAAACAAATTACAAAAGAAAATTCAAACTCTTTTATTCGAGATACATATACTCCAGAAAAGGTCAGAAATTTTCTTAGAAATTTCATAAGAATTAAATTAAAATGTTTGAATTAAAATAAGTAAGACTTCTGCGCTTTTTAGCCGGTTTTGTAATTTTGTAAATAATGTAAAGTTAAGTTTTTTGTTGGATTTACTGGACGAATACTTTATTTTATTTTGTTACAAGTTTTGTATTTCTTCATGCTATTTTGCAAACAATTTCAACAAGCGAATTACAAATAACAATGCAAAAATGTTATATTTTTATATTTGCATAAATAATATGAAGTTTTCTGAAAAAAATTGCAACTGTGGCAATAATCTCGGTTAATTGTTATGGGATTAAAAAATATATAAAAGTACAATAATGATTAATTTCCGATTTATTCTGGTATGATTAATTCTTAATTGACTGAATTTCCTTTTGCCTAACTGGAATTCTAACCTGCCTGTCTGAATTCTCGTTTTACACAAAGACGATTATAATCATTAAATGTCAACGCGGGAATTACGTTTTCGATGGCAGCAATTAAAGGATGCGCTCTCACAATCCTTAAATGATCAACTTATCAAATGATATTAACCAATTTGTCAACTTAAAATTAGTTGCAATGCAAGGCAATGCAGTGCAATGAAGAAATGTTTTTGGGAAAAAAATTCTAATCATCGTCATCATCATCGATGATGGCCATGCGACGACGTTTTGCAGGTTCTTCTTCAGCATTTCTCGTTGCAGTTGGCTGTCTTCTTGCTATAAACTGTGCATCCTCCTCTTCCGTGACTGTGGTGTGCGCTTTTTCATCATTGATATTCTCAGTATCACTGTCACTCGAACGCGCACGTTTCTTATTTTTATTTGTTGTGCTTAAGTCATCATTAATATTTTGTGCAACGTTTATGCCATCGTAATTACTGGTAACAGCATTAACCTCTGCTGCCTGCAGAGAAGCTGCTGTTATATTGGAAGAGCTGTTTCCCTTGTTGTTGTGCTCCATGTCGGTTTCTTGCTCATCACTATCCGAATCAATTACATTGGTACGCCGCAAACGGTTGCTGGTGATATTTGTTTCCTCAATTGCAATTTCATTATTGTCATTGGCGTTTTCTTCATCAGTGTCACCCAGTTCTAATAAGCGCTTCCGATAGTCTTCTGAATTAAAATTAAGCTCATCAAGCTCGTCGGCATTACTTTCTTCAACTACCATATCAGACAATTTAATTTTTTTTTCGCGCTTCGCCTTTAATTGATCGAACATATCGCCGGTGTTGGCTTTTTTAGATTTTTTCTTTTTGTTTTTTTGAGAGTTATTTTTTACCAACTTAGCGCTTACAACTTCAGTGCTTTCATCCTCACTAGAGATATCAGGCTTCTTCGTCTTCTTCTTCAATTTATTTTCAATTTCATTTACTATTTCCAACTCATCTTCAGATGATTCCGATTCCTTTACGCGAGGTTTGCGTTTCGGCTTAGTTTTGATTTTTAGTGGTTCCTTAGCTTCGTCATCACTCTTGCTAAACATAATGCTATTCATTTTATTTCTTCGCTTGTCAAAGTAGTCTTCGCTTTCTTCGCCTTCGTCAACACTTGCGTAGCTTCCATCTTCACTTTCAGTAGCATTTTCCTCTCCATTCTCCACTTCATCATCATTTTCGTTAAAATCAACTTCAATCTCTTCCCCCGCCATTATTTTGGTTCGTAATATCAAATCCGCAGCATTCAAGTAAATGGGAATACGCCAATAGCTTTCAATGCCTACAATCGGGGGTTGTATGCCCAATGCAATCAATAGCTTCTGAAAATCCTTATCTTCCATTGCAGCTTTAGCAGCAGCCTGAAGCGGCACCAGAGGTACACCATCATCTTCTTCGGCTGGTTCGTCAGTATCTTCGGAAGCATCTTTCAAACACTCTTTCAACCAATCTATAGCTCCTTCATACTTTTCAGTGTCAACCTGCGCCAATAGTGCCTTGATTGTTCCCACATCCAGAGGAGTGCGTATAATCTTACGTAGTTTCGGCTTTGCGGCAGCATTTTTGTATTTCGATGCACGAGCAGTTTTTGATTTTTTATTAGTGTTGGGATATTGCGGGTTATCCATATCTTCATTGTCACTGCTGCAATTTTGGTTTTGCTTTTTTCTAGATTTTGATTTCTTGGGTTTCTGTGGTAGTATTTCAAACTTATCAGCTATTATGTGCAACTGCAGCATTCTTTTAACAATTTGTTGTTTATTTCTACGTTCATTAAACTCATCCAAAATTCGTTGCAGGCAATCTGGTAACAAAAAAAAAATAATTTATATAACTAAGGTATTGTTGGATGCACAAAGCTCACCATCTTCCGTTCTGTATTGATCATACAAACTTCTAAGTTCCTCATCCTCTTCTGACCGCCACAAATTTTTTCCCGCTGCTGCACTTGCCGTCGAACGCTTCGTTGGCGCTTTAAACTGTAAGCCTAGTTCCTTCAATTTTTTTAGTATTCCGCGTCGTGTGCGTGTCTTGTCGATTATATTATCTAAAATCCAATCAATCACATCTGCAAGCATATAATGAATTTAAATTTAAATAATTTAGTGCAATAAAAGCAAAGTAACTCAAACTATTTGGCGAGACCTATGAAGTCCACTAAAATATCAGTTTGATTGAGTGGCGAGACAATTGAGTGTTTCAATTCAATTTGCCAAAAGGGATGGTTGCTTTTGGCACCGAAATGATGAAGTGGGATTTGGAAGGTATTTGGAATAACAATGTGAAAGCTTGTAGTTGTGGAGTGGATGCAGGAAAATCTATTAAAGCAAATGAATCCGTAGTACGCAGCACACAGATTATTCAAATTTAAATGTTTTAGTTTGTTCCTTGTCGACAACAAAAAGCTTTTAGTTAACAATAAAGAAAATTTTTGAATTGTAATCGAAAATAAATGTTAGGATTTAAAATAACTAGTTTTTTGCAATACTATACAGCGAGGACAAAACCAAATGTGCCAATAACAGCTGCGAAATTAATACATTTCATCACGTAATCTGCATTACGATGAAAAAAAATGTTCTCCATATTAAGTTAACCTTCCATTAATTTTTCTCATGATCTATATACAGTGGTTTCCCGGTATAACGAATACTCAGTATAACGATTTCGCGATATAACGTACGGGCAAATTTTTACATTGAGTATCTTATATAACGAATGAAAAAAAAATTTGGTACTCAGTATAACGAATATGTATGTGTTTTTAACTCAAAGTTCCTATCCTTTATACAAAAAATGTGAAATGAATTATTTTTTTTCTTTTAAAAATACAATAAAATTGCTAGTGCTTTAATAAAAAGTTTCCCAATACATGTGTGTATTGTTTCTTGTTCATTTGTTGATAAAAGTTTGTAAAATTTGTAAAAAAATTGTACTCGGTATAACGAATGGGCCTGACATTATATCATTCGTTATACCGGGAAACCGCTGTATTTTCAAAAAATTTGTGTTGACAATTGGATCTTGAATAGAATATGAAATACTTTCGCAAAATCGTACTAGAGAAATTATTTTCGAAAATTACTTTCTACGCATTTTTCTATTTTATTCATAAATTGTTAAAACAATTTCCAAGTATAATAAATACTTTGACTTTTTAAGTTTTCCAGTTCTAGATCTATGCGTGACTTAAGAATAAAATGAAGCGAAATAAAAATAAAATTAATCCTTTTCTTTAACTATCATTTTCGACTTTTTACTTGCAGTCAGTTTTAAAGAATTTGCTTCAATATCTTAAGAATTTTAGTGCAAAATATAAACAAAAAATATAAATGAAAAAAAATATAAATATTAGTGTGAATATTTCGAGCATAGTTTTACAGGAAAATTTAAAAAATCAAGACAGAACTCATTTGTCATTCGTCATTTTATTATTGAAACAAGTCGAACCAATAACCAGACCAGTGATTAAATGGTTGGCAATCAAAACACTTGGAAAAATCGGCATAGTCGTTATACTTAAAACACAATGAAGTCTAATGATGGAAAAAGCAATGAAACTGAAACATTAAAACTGTCAACGCAAACCAATTGGCTTATTCAATAATTCATCACTGTGGCTATGATAGTCAACAGCAAAACCCCAAAGGCTTTTTCGTACAACAGAGGCAAACAAATATCAGTCGACATTCTGCAGCATATAATCGCACAATAAAACTTCAAACTTACCCTTATCAGTTTCAGGATTGCGTTGATTCTCTTCGAAAAGAAAACGTAACTCGATTTCTTGCTCCTCCGTCCAAGCACCTTTTGTGCCGCTGCAAATGTAAAAATAGTTAAAAGTGGGGTGCGTTTGCGGTGGGTGTTGACGCAGAAAACATTCATTTATCATTAAATCACAAAAGAAACAGATATTCTCTACCGTAGACACATTTTCATTTCATTATGATTTCTTAATTTAAAATGTCCCTGGGGAAAACTTTATTTGATATTAGCAAGGATACTCACGTTTCGTATTCATTACAATAGCCAGATTCCAATTCATTTGCTTCCCTAATTGATTTATAAAATAATAATTCTGCATAGATTTTTTGATTTGTTGGGGCGACTTCAACAAATTTACGCACAATAAACACGGCCAGACGACGCAGCTCTTCTTGATGAGGATCACGAACCGCACTGAACACTTGTTGAAAAATGCGGAAGAGTTGAGCCTTAGGAATAAGGAAAGTGTATGTTGTCAATCACAGACATTGAAGAAGTCATTATGTATAATTAAGGACTTTAAGGAATCAATGCAATTTTAAAATTCATTTCAATATATAATTTTTATCAAATTAATTATATTATAATTCGATAAGTTCTGGGCTAGTTTCTAATTTTTATTTTTACAATTAAAGAAGAGTGGAAAAAGAA
>JXPL01011834.1:914-14390 GCA_001015235.1 Sphyracephala brevicornis | reverse complement strand
TATCAGTATTTTTTTTACTTTATTTTTATTATTATTAATTGCTTTTATTCCATGGGGAAATATATATATGCAGGCGCTTTTTAACTTAAATTTATTTAAAACTTATTTTATGGGTGTACGCACTGTGCTTTTAAAGACAAATCCATTTTATTTGCATAAGTGCCATAAATATTCAAAGTGAAAACTAACAAAAAAAATGCGCAGATGGTGGAGCAAATTGTGATGCTTGCAAGTGCATTGCAGATACGCAAAAGTAACTTAAAAACTACGTTGACGGCATTGCAAAACAGCAACTGCAAAGGCCAGCAAAGACTGCTTAGAACAACAACAAAAAAATCAAAGAACTACTAACCTACCAATAACCAATTTCATCTAAGAGAACAAACGTCAACATAAAATAACTTTTAGCAGCTGCATCCGTTGCAGGCACATGCAGCATGTGCCACAAACGAATATCCTGGATACAAAAAAACAAAAATAATAAAACTTGATTGCACACAAGAGCGCATATACATGCAAAGACTTAAAGCTTCTGAATTGATTGCAAGATCAAGTTGCTGCCACTCAAATGTAAACATCCCTATACGCACTCACACTCATATAAACACACACACACACATACACTCGCCCATGCATGTTCACAGTTACATTCACATTCTTGGCTTTAATGCAGCCACTTATGTAGTCATGCTACACAACACTTTACAAAAACTTTTGGTTGGAATAACTTTCGAATGCACACATTTCGGCAGGATTTTACCAACATCAATGAAAAATGAATTGGAATTTATTTTCTATATATTTTTTTAAATATGAAACAAAAATGGATATCAAAATCTTTAGCATCACGCATTTCAAAAGAGCTTTCAACTAAAATGTTGCTGTATAAAACATGATTTTACGCTTATATAATCTTAAAATTACTTTTTTTTTACTGAATCGATAACGACTTTAGTAATAGCGAGAGTACTGACAGATGTTGACAGCAATTCGTTCCTAAAATTATTATATTATCTATTATTAGACCATTGGGTTGGTTAGTAAGCCATATTTCCGGTCGCGGACTCAGTGCGATACGTTTCTTGCTTTCACAACGTTATTGCCATAAACCGTAGTCCTCTAAACCACAATGGTAATATTCCTACAAACATATCTTTCTCAGCTGAAATCAAAAAAACATTTTTTGTTACCAATGCGAAGGGAGGTAAGGAGGCACATTTGGTTTTAATATGTAAAAGAAAATTTTGAGAAACTTGAGTATTATATTTAATTAATACAATTAATTTGTTTTATTGTTAATTTTTTTTTTATATACAACAGAAAATGCTTCAATTTCGAATCTAGAGCAAAAATATAATATTTTAAAAAAATAACGATATTTGAATATTGAAATAAAATATTCGACTTTTTAATTATATTCGTTTTTCAGTAGTAGTAATAGTAATTTTATTAAGACTTTTTTCTCATCATTAAATATTTATACATATATAATAATTTCACTTAATTAAGAACGTGCTAAGCTAAAACGTGTTATATATACTTCCTGAGATTACTCAAGTTTTTCTCTAAACTTACTAACTAACTTAACACTAGCTAAAAGCACTTATTAATTATTAAGAATAAAATGGAGGTAAACGGATATATATATATGGTATTCAAACAGCACATGAGACATTCACTCTCAAAACGAATAAGTGTTGTATGCGAACTCATTTTTTTGAATGTAAATGAATTTTATATTTTTCAAATGATTGCTTAAAGTACTCACATTCAATTACTATGTACTATATTCGTTTATAATGAGTAGTGTGAATGATTTGTACATTGAGTTTAATTTATAGTTAACATTCATACGCTCATTCAATACATTCGAATAGTATGCAGTGCTGAAATAGCGAGTTGCTACGGAACTGAATCGCGATCTGCAAAATCCAATTTTTTCTTCTTAATTTGTAAATACATACATATAGATTTCCTATCTGAAGTAGAAAAGAAAAGAATACAGTGAAAAAAATCAGCAATACAAACAATTAATATAGGAACAACTGAGCGGGAACTTTTTTAAATGACAATTTAATCTAATTTCGTATTTGTTTTAAAATATATTTATTAGTTTGGAAAACACTGAATGTAGTCATATGTTTTGAATAAATTCAATTGTTTTGAATGATTTGATTTGTTTTGAATGAATTTATTTGTTTTAAATACATTTAAATCACTTCGGATAGGCCAATGCTTCGTCGTTAATGATAGAATATAAACGATATCAACTTTTAGCATTCTGAATGAGTGAGTAAACTGAATGTACTGTACCTATGCTGTTTCACTCAACTGAATGTGAATGGAATGAATTATAAATGATATGAATGGTGTATTCAATATACAACTGCAACCATTGCAGAGGTGAGTATGAATGTATTCATGCAGGAATCTAGTGCATATGCAAACCTATGCTGGTTTTCAAGAACTCATATTACATATAATAATAGTATACTACATTTATTTAGAACTGCAAAAAATTGTACAAAATTATATGCCTGAATAAATAGTGACGCAGACAAATGAAATTTTTTAGTAAAATACCATATTATAACGCAAATATTAAATTGCGATAAATACAAGTTAATCGCACAAGGACTAGTCATTTTTTATAACAACAACTTGCGACAAAAACATAAAAAATAAATATAAAATTAAGATTTCATACCGATACAAAAATGAATTTATTTCACAATCCGGTGCGTGTGTAACAATAATATTGTTATGATTACACGAGTATAACAAAAAATGAAAACAATGTTAAAAAAATTTAAAATTTAGATTAAAAATTTATTTAATATTTTTGTTATATTATACATAGTGAAGCACTTTCCATTTTACTATTGCTTAAACAAAAATATATTTAATTTGTGTAAATAACTTAATAGCTTTTTATGTTAACAAAAATATGTTTGCGAATTTTACTCGAATATTTAATTTCCACTTGAGTTAGTAAATTTTGAAATAATTTATTTTGTTTTTTTAATTCATTTAATTCAATTTAGTTTCTGATTCTGATTGTTCTAAATGTAAATATATACGAGTATATGCCATTTGTTTGTTCATTTGAATTTGTTTATTGCTTTCGATTTTGTGCGACAACCGCACAAAAGTTTTGTTGAATTTTCAATTTAAATTGCTTTTTCTTGTGGCATGAATATCGATTGATTGCATTTAAAACAAAAAAATTGTATATGCTCACACTCAATCGCAAATTGTTTTATATACAGCATGTGTGAACTCAATTTTTGCTATATACAGAAATGGTTTATTTGCATGTGCAATAAAATTAGAATATCGTAATGAAAATGCAACAAACGTAACTATTTTATTTTTAGTTTAAGAACTGAAAAAATTGAAAAAACTGAAAAAACTGAAAAAACTGAAAAAACTGAAAACAAACATGCAACAAAACATTTTGTTACATGAATTTCAATGTTTTAAACACTTTCAAGATACAACAATTTTTCACACGGAACTGTGCAAGACAGTCGCAATGGTCAATGTATCGGCAAGTTAGATACCAGCACGCAAATCGCACATTACAATATGTAATCTAATTAAAATGCGCTATTATTGCTGCACAGTTTATTACTGCACTGCCATCAACTCAACACTCCTTGCATGAAAGTGGCACGAAACCATTATGACAGGATTGTCAACATATTAACAATGAAATAGCTGTTTCGTTATTGCGCAATTAGTGCATATTATTGCACATTACATAAGAAATAATACTATTGATGATATATTTATGTATATTAGCACAGCATATTTACTTAAAAGGATATCAGGTGCTATTATGCAAAATAGCAAGGGATAAAGTGTAACGTATTTGACTGATGGATTTACATTACTCATAAAGTGTCACTTGTGGTAGATTAAATAATGAATTATTAAGCTAAAATATACGAAATTATATTTATATATGTAAATATATAAGAAAATAAAGTAGTTTTCGTTAGAAAGTTTTTCAATTGCTATCTAAGTTTCATTTAGGAAACAAAATTGTTTTATTTCATACTAAATTGTGCTATTTTATGGCAATGTTATTTCTTATTATTAAATTAGTCACACTAAAGTGCATTTTATTTTAAAAATATGTTGAAAACAATAGAGCTTGGAAAACGGTTTATTAGATATGCACATTTGATATATATTGATATTTTATAATATTTTAGTTCAAAGTATTTAGATCAATACAAAACCAAAACAAAAAATATTAAAACGAAAATCTNACCATCACGACTAGCTGTTAAGTAGACGATTGTGTGAACCATGAAATTTACGAAGTGCGAATTGTGAAATAAATTTCCACAATTTGGAAGCGTTGCTCAAGCGTAATACTGTTCATGTTGATTCGCTTACTGAACTTACANCCAAACTTTAAATTAAAATAAAACAAAAATAATCTAATGTATTAAATGAAATTTTTATTTCATTTTGTTGGAAATTTTGTGGCATTTATTTTTTAAAAATGATATCTCACAAATGACCATCACGACTAGCTGTTAAGTAGACGATTGTGTGAACCATGAAATTTACGAAGTGCGAATTGTGAAATAAATTTCCACAATTTGGAAGCGTTGCTCAAGCGTAATACTGTTCATGTTGATTCGCTTACTGAACTTACAGAGCAAAAACGTCAAAACGAATGACAGTTGTCAGTTTAAACTATAAAAGTTATCAATATCGAAAAATCGGACAATCTAAAAAAAACACTCTTTATATCTATCGCGTTTACTGTACCAGTATTTGGGATAACATAAATGTTAGTCTTTTTCCTTTACTATCAGAGTTCGCATATTAAAACATAACATAAGAACCAAATATTTAAATCAAATTCAAATCACTAGTATCCTATCTAGCAATTTTAAAAAATGAAATAAAAATTAAATATTTTAAAAAATATAAAATCACTTTCTTTACAACATGTTGTAACACTTCACATCTCTTCTTTGAGTTTAGGTCATTTATGTTTCAGATAATATTACTGCTTCGATCGCTGTAACAATGCTTTAATTATATGAATTACATATTAAATTATTATTCTAAATGCCTATTTCAAATTAAGCCAGTAACCCGTACATATTAAACTTTATGAACATATATATTAAATTGTATTCAATTACTCACCTTCCCATGTACTTAGTTGGTGTATCAATTGCACAAAGAATTATAAAATTGACATTAAGTAAATGAAACAAATACCATGTATGACAATTAAATCGTCTGCCATATGCATTTAGTCACTTAATCTCTATGAATGAAGTAAGAATTAAAGTGTTCAACAGTAAATTATATGCATATGTATGAGTATGTTATTATAGTATTAAGGGACTGACATAATTAATGCTATTTTGACTATAAAATTTAAATCTTTTAGCATGAATTAATAATACAATAGCAACACTTTTGGTCATTCATGCTAATTGCATACACAAAACTAAATTGCAGGCAAACAATATGTGAGTATATGAAAAGCCAAATTGCTCTATTAATTTTAGGCCTTAAGAAAATGATTTTGACTTGAATACACATTTAATTTCGAGTTAATTAATTGCTATAATAGATATTGTATATGCATTTAATAAAGTTTTCAACTTTATTTTTTGATCATTAAAACTTCAACACCAAATAAAACTTTTTGTTCAGTCCGAAGGCATTCAAATTAATAATTTTATTATTTTTTTATATATTTTTCCTTTGCTGCATAAAATTGGAAACTTTTTATAAACTAATAATTCGGTATAATTTATTGAATTGGCCAATAATTACTTTATCTGAATTATTTCTTTTGCAATATTAAATCAATATTGGTCAATTTGTAGTTTTCGCAGTGAACACGTAATTGAGCATAATTCAATCAGGCGTCGTTACATGCAACTTCAACGTTGCCTGCAGGGCAGGAATAAAATTGGCTAAATTGTTGATTATGTCAATAACAGCAGTACTGGCAGAAAGTTTTGCTTGTATGCATGCAGAAAGTTAAAGAAAGCACCCCAGGGATGCTTCGTTAAGAAATACTCGTTCATTTTATATTCGAAAAAATATTTTCAAACTATTAACTTGTGGTTTTTAAATTTTTATGTATCAAATAATTGATTAAAAACGTTTTGAATGACATATGAATGTCGTAATCGGTCAACACCAAACATAAAATTGCTAATTATAAATCCTTATAATTTTAAACACATGTACAAGTTTTCACAGGTTGTACAGAAGGCATTTTAGTCTTAGACAAATTTAAGCAATTTGTAAATTAGATTAGAAATATATCTTATTGTACGATTTACAAGACTTGTACAGTATTCCTAGTATTCCTAGGTATGATTTTCACTAGCACTGGGGATTCCTCGTGTGCAGTAAAAGAGTGGATACAAGGTGCAAGCAAAGCCTACTATACTCATGCAAAATTATTGCAGTCAAAATTACTCTCTAGAAAACAGAAATGTGATATATATACAATTATTGTGAGGCCTGTCCTCACTTATGGATGTGAAATATGTGCACTAAAAGAAATGGATACAAAGCAACTTCATATATTTGAAAGAAATGTAATACCTAATGACAGTTACCGACATCGTTATAACGACGAATTAGAGTCATTGCTGCAGGGAAAGAGAATCAGCCGCTTCATCAAATCTCAATGGTAAACGGTTGAGACACATTGTTTTGCTTTCGGAACCAGCGAATAAAATCCTGCAATATAGGGATTTGGAATGACCAAGAAAAGCTAGACCAAGAAGAAAATGGATTGATGCGGTAGAAGAAGACCTGAAGACTTTGAATGATAGAAATTATACATGGCTTAGAGGCGTGATTCGTCAAAAGTGATTTGATTTGAACCTATAATAACGAATTCATGCAGTGCTCTATGACACACTAACCAATTATTACAAATTACAAAGCTACTATACTTTTAATGTAATTATATATAAGTATATACCCATGTATAAATTTTTATATATACATATGAACACTCCAGTATTATACTAAAGGGGTCTCTGCCACTTAGCTCTGTAATGAACAAGGATATTGGGACCTACAATTTATAGTCGACTCCGAACGACTGAATATTAGGGAGTTTCCATGGCAATTAATAAACTTGCTGGCAATTCCAGTGCTAAACAATTTGGTATATCTATACATTTGGAAAAATTTGTGCCTTATATACTTCCTATGCAAACGAAATAAAACAAAATAATATTTATTGTTGCCTTTGACATTCCTTGGAAAATATTTAGTTGTCTTATATATTAACTCAAGTAACACAAAGTCTTTTATATATCACGTCCTTAAAACAATTGTTCGCATGCTTTTTTTTGCTAAGGGCATGTTGGTTTGTATCGATTATTGCAAATATATGTACATATATTTAAGAATTATTATGACCAACTTCAATTATTTTATTTAATTTGATAAACTTCTCAGTATAATTTAATATATTCCATTTGTAATTAGTTAATATTCAACAGCAAAATAACTTGATTGCTGAAATGAACTTTTTCATTTTATAGTGTAAACTAATAGCCTATAGCATTTGTTATATACTCGTATACATGAGTCAAAGTTTATTACCCAATTATTAATAATAAATGTAGTTTGAGTAAATTAATTTAATACTTTGACTTTCGTTCTTTATTGTCAGATATTTTTAGTGCATTGACTTAAGTATATTACTTCTGTGTTGTATTGTGAATATGTTTTGCTTTTAAGTGCTTAATTTAAGTCATATCGCCTCAAACGTTAACAATGCTGAAACTTATTTACTGTTATTTAATATTAATACTTCATAAGTTAATTTTGTAGCAAGCTTAATTGATGATATTTTAAATTAATATTCTTCGAAGTATTATCCTTTAAGTAGAAACTATAATCATATTTCAATAAATACTTTACAAAGCTTACAATAATTGGTAGAAGTAGTTAATTAATGCGATTTTAAATTTAATATTTTAATATATAATTAAAACAACTAAATAAAATATCGTATTACTGTGTTATTTAAAACTACTTGCACTCAACTGCAAATATAAAAGAAAATAATTAAACAAATGGATTGCAAACACCACAAATTTGCCCTCCTAGGATTAAATGCTCAATAGCTTAAGGATAGCTACCACACGTCATAAAACTCTTAACCATCTTCACTCAACAAAATATACTCTATACTATACTCAGAAATTGCAAATCCCTTTCAACATCATCATCACTGTAAACTAAATTAGCTGTAAGGAATCTTATGTCAGATTTGCTAAAATGTCGAGGGAATGAGAAATCACTGCATTTATACACAGATTTATGTGTCTTTAGCCAAACATACATATACTATCTATAGTATATCTATACATAAATACACAGACTTACGTCAACTAAATTGAAAGCGGAAGCCATGAGACTATTTGTTCCTCAGTTTAACCCAAAGTTGTTCTACCAATGGAAACAATGAGTAGCAAAATGAACAGTAAGGCAAACTGTAGTAGCAGCATTCGTGTATACACGCAAGCAAACATGTATACTGACGTACCATAAATAGTAACTCAGGAAAATTTCAAAAATTCAAATATTCCAATTACAATTCAATTTAAAAATGGAATCCTTTGAATTTAATTGACCATTGAAAGCACTGACATGAGCATTAAGCGAGCGCGATAAAAGCAACGTTCAAATTAAGTTTCTGTTAGTAAGAATTGTTTTGACAAACACGAAAACAAAATTATACGAAAAAAAGAATTTTAAATGAAAATCCATGGAGTAAATGTTGAAAACTCAAATCAACGCACGAACTAGAGCACGAAATTCAACTGGGATACATTTCGATTGCTGATTCTGCCACTCATACAAGAATGTTTGATCCTGTTATCAACTAAATGGAATATGAGTGACAGTTCATATCACAGAGCAATTGCTTACTGCAAGTTCAGTTCATGCAAGTAGAACTGTACTCGTGCAAGAAGCTATTATTGCCACTGTCGCTATTGTGGCTCCTTATCCTTTATGGTCGTAATAGCTGTCAACTAGCAATTCCTGTTCAGTTCAATGCACGACTGACACACAATTTCAATTTGCTGAATTTCGCTGCTTACTGCTCGTTCATGTTGTTGGTCTTATGTGG
Source organism: Sphyracephala brevicornis (assembly GCA_001015235.1). Classification (NCBI taxonomy): domain Eukaryota; kingdom Metazoa; phylum Arthropoda; class Insecta; order Diptera; family Diopsidae; genus Sphyracephala; species Sphyracephala brevicornis. The sequence goes on along the minus strand of JXPL01011834.1, from coordinate 5,233 downwards.
CTTTAGAGGTTTGCAATATTTGCTGTCGTTGTTATTGTCCTTATAGTTTATCTTCTTACTGCTGTTGTCCTTACTGTTTTAAAATTCTGCTGGCAGCATATGAATCGAAATTAAGTTCTTAACCAAGTGTGCAAGCTCATAAACAAGAGAAAGTCATTAGACTGATATAATTCTGATTATAATATAATATTTGAAGTGTGTTGAATATACTGTATAAATTGTTACTGTCTTATGAAAGGAGAGAAGAAATTGACTTTATGTAGTACAGATAACACATTTGGATGTCGAAAATATGTTAACATAAGAGCATATTTTAAAATATGTATTATAATTAATTATACTTTGAACTATGCATTAAAAGAACACGGAGAAGCTATAAAAACTCTAATGTTTGCGTAAAATATGATATAATTGTGATTTAATTATTGTGTACACTGTGCTGGGTAAAAAACTGAGTATTAATTACTTAATATAGATTTATGATATGACATACTAAAATTATTACAATGTAAATTAAATTATATTTTTTAAAAGTTACGGCGTAATGCATTTTCACACTTGCGAGCAAATACATACTAAAAATTCTATGAAACAATTTTGGAAAACTTCTAGCTAAAATTAAAGTAATGCATAGAAAATGTGAAAGTAAATATAATGATTTCAGTTTTTTTTTTTTCAGTTAGAAGATTGCGTTAAATGTAATGAGTATTNGTTGTCATGGCCATATAAGTAAGTAAGTAATATAGAATATATATTATAGTATCTGTTATCATGAACATACCTGCGGGATTAATAAAACAAAACAATTGTGCAACTTAAATCGATTTACTATTGACTTTTCCGTTTCAGTTCTAAAGGAACACTGTCTCATAGGAAAACACACGAGACGTCAGAATCTCGCTACAAACTACCATTGATGTAGTAGTGATTTCGCATAAACTGCTCTGCGTTTGCTAAACCAGTGTCATGCAATGGCCAGTGGATGACAGACTCTTCTGAAACCCTGCATGCTACCATAATCTCATCTAACTATCATCTTTCAATATCAAGTACATATCTCGCCTTAATTGGTATCACTAAATACTTAATAAAGATAGCATGTCAACCTTAAAACTTTTGGGTAAAGAACTGGATTAAAAGTGCTACTATAAGAAGATTCAACCACACCAAACCAACTTGTATACAGACTCGTACATTCAGTGCTTGGTAAAATTCATCACTGCCATCTGAATACTGTTATACTGTCATATTATATGTGCGTATAGTATGTATAGTTGACTTTAGTTTTGTCATACTAGATAAAGCAATTTCACACTAAGCAATCATTAAAATAATTATAACTTAATACAGCGATGATTCTGCAGTAGCTACTTTTAGCTCTGAGGCGTGAAAAGTTCTTAGAGCGCTTTATTTCGATATTTGGCAACATCAATTGACCACCGAGATCTTTTTTTATTTTATTTTTTGAAATTGTGCCTCGTCAATATTTTCTTATATGGCTGCATTGCGGCCATTTTTTCGTAAATTCATTCTGTCGATAACGTAGCCTATGCACGAGTATAATATAGAGTTTGAGGCTCAGCATAACGCCTCCTGTAACGTTGTTGGTTTGTTGGTATAAACCAAGGCGTTCAAACGCATGGGCGAGGTGAGCATTCAAACGGACAATTTCTCGAGATTACACAGTTACCGAACTTTTCCTTCAATAGATCAACTTTTTAACCAGCTGTGTGGCATCTGGCACCATATTGTTGGTACCACTTATCACTGATGTCAAGTCCATCCAATTCTGGCCACAAATAGTTTTCCAATAAGGCACGATAGCGAACTCTATTCCCCGTAATGAGGCGATCATTTTCGTCGACGAAAAAATATAGTCTTATCACAACTCCGGCATGAAATGCACACAACACGTTGTGGTTGTAATGGAGTCTCTTGAAGTACATGTGGATTTGATGCTGTTCAATAACGCATATTTTGCTTATTGACATAGCCATTATGCCAAAAATGAGCTTAATCGCTGAAGATGATTTTTCGATCAAATTCAGTATTTTTTTCAAACTTTAGCAGGACCCAATCGGAAATATTTCGGCCTATCAAATGATCAATAAGCTTCAGTTCTTGACTTAATTTGATCTTAAAAAAATGTAGGCCAAGATCTTTATGCAAAATTTGGTACAAAGCAGTTTGGGAGATTACCACTTCATGTGAACGTAGTGGAAACGACTGATTTGGCTCATGTTGAACTGAAGCACTTATGGCTGCGAATATTTCGGTACTTCGACCGGTTGTTGATTCACTGCCACAAGAATATCTAATATATGAATATTTTGATTCGAATTTCTACACAAGAGCACGCACAGTTTGTCTGGTCGGACGATTTTTACTACCGAAAATTACGGTAAGCGCTCTTTAAGTTCCGACTACCGACTCAGAATTTCGGTAGAAATTTTTAATAATTTCCAAACGTTGTTCGTTGTTGAACTTCAAAATAATAAAAATGTTAATCTTGTCTAACGTTTTATCGCTACCAGATCATGAAAATAGTTTAAGAGTGTGTTCACACTAATACTTAAGATTATTGTGACCCTATTAGAAAACCCGGTTCTATGGAGGTAAATGCTGTCTCCAGGTTTAGCTGGATATTCGCGACAAGGATATCGGATGAAAGAATCACAGTGTCATCTGCGAAGATGAAGTTGGTACAACTACTTAAGTGGAAAAGTCAACGGAGTAAATATTGTAGAGGCTGGGTGAAATGCATGATTCTTCGGAACATCCCGTAATGATAGCCGCATTATTTGAGTCAGCTTTATCAATTTATACCCGAAACGATCTATTATCGAGAAAGCTACTAAATATTCGAATGAGATACAGAGGAAAATTAAGTTTAATAAGTTTGTAGATTAGAACGTCATGCCAGACTTAATCGAATGCCACTTTTATATCCAATAATATTGTAACATGCCGGTGTATTTATTTTAATTTCTGCAGCCAAACTGCTTCTCAGATAATATTTCGTTACTTTCTTTTCGAGAATCTTGCTTACTGACGAAAGGAGTGTAATTGGTCTTTATGAGAGTAGACTATCTGCAGGCTTATTAGGTTTTCGAATAGGAACGAACTTAGAGTCTTTCCAGGCCCTCGGAAAATAGCTAAGTTAAAGGCAGCCCTTGATTATAGCCGTTATTTGAGGTATTTTATAGAGAATAAAAGAATATTTTTTTTACAAAGCATATGTTTGCAAAATTTATGATTTTCTAAAGTAGAAAATAAAATGAATTTAAATGAAATGCACATATCTATACACCATTTCTTGAATTTTTTTATAGAATTGAAAACATATCTACATTCTACCGTTAATTGTATATATATTTTTAAGAAATGAAATATGCTTATGTACAAAGCACATAACCAGTATTAACATATTGGAGGGATCATCTTTATACACGTGCGTCGTACTTATGCAGCTCTTAAATTTTGAATAATAAAATATGGTGAACACTTTCAGCTATTGCTTACGTTTCTAAACTGCTTTTAAAAAGTTATATTGTATTTCAATATCATGCGGTATTTTAATTGCGATTCAATATCATTTTAGTATCACTTTTCTTGCACACAACATCAAGTGTGGACTTTTTCCTGCTTCTCAAGGCAAGTAAAATAGAATAGAAATTTACGACTTTTTTGACATTTTCCTTGAAATTTAATAGATTTTTTTATGGCAAACACTTAAAACTTTCCTTGAACCTGAACCGTATGAGTACATCGTAAATTTCCTATTGCAAGTGCAACTGCGCAATTGTGCAACTAGCACTGTACATGCACACATACACATTGGTGTACAGCGACTAAGTTTGTATGTATGTTTTGCAGGAATGGAAAGTGTACGTAATACGTAAGCTTACATTTCGTTTTCTTGGGGTTTTCTAATTCCAATTGCAATCAAGGAGCGAATTTGAAATGCAAATGAAATCAGCCGAACCAATCAGTGAAAGAGTTTGTTGCTGGCATTGTAAATCGGATTTCTCAAATGAATAAAGCAGAAAAAACGATACCTCAAGTCAATAAAATTATACGCAACGAAATACTAGGAATAAACAAAAAAATGTTTAGTTATTGCATGCGATTTCTTAATCCTTTCTAATTTTTGCCGCAGCCAGTAAAGCAAGTGTAATTTTATCAATTTGATATCAAACAAACTTTAATAAATACTACAAAAAATTTGTATATTTTTGTATTTTTAACACAGCCGTGCCATTTTTTTAAACAAATTTTCGAATGTAATTCAATGTGTTTCTATCAGGAGTGAGATTTGC
>JXPL01011830.1:476-10663 GCA_001015235.1 Sphyracephala brevicornis | reverse complement strand
ATGGGCGAGTGTTTCTTTTTTAATTTCTGTTTTAATTTAAGGCAAATTGACGCAAACGAATCGAATTTGTTGGCACGGAATGCACAAACCAACCTTGAGACAATTGCTGTTCGCTGCACTAATTTTGCTTAATTCGAATTTATTTCATTTTATTTTATTTTACTTTAAATTAATTTATTTTCTAGCTTTGTGCTGCTGCTTTGGCTGTTTTTATTAATTAACAAATTAATTACTATATTATTTAATTTTATAATATTAGCATAGAAATATGAATGGCTACGCTTCATTGTTTGCCATGCTAATGGGCTGAAAAAAACGATTGATTTGCCTCAATGCGGCATGGCATGATGGATGGCATGCAATCGCAAATTACCAAAATCTGCATTTTAAGAACATAATTTTGCTGCCATTACTGCTGGAACGCAGAAACTATGCTTGATTAGTGGTATAAATACTGTATTATTATGTCTAATTAATCAGTTCAACACTAGGTCTCAAGTCGTTAGGTTTTCTATACAATAAATCTTATAACTTAATTGCTCGCTAATTACTAAAAAAATGCAAATTCTCAGTGTGTGTAGCGTGGCTTTGGCCTTTTTCGGTTTGGCTGCTGCAGGATATCATCATGGTGGTGGTGGTGTCAGCTACAGTGTTGTAACCAAACACGAAGCACCAGTTCATCATCACAGTTATGGCCATGATGATCACAGCCATTATGTAGTAACTCAACATGGTGGCTATGACCATGGTGGCTATGACCATGGTCACTATGAAAAGTACGAACCTCATCACTATCCTAAATATGAGTTCGATTATGGAGTTAAGGACGCGCACACTGGAGATATTAAGAATCAATGGGAACATCGTGATGGCGGTCATGTTAAAGGTATTTTTCACTTATCACTGTTCCAAGTATATCCTTTTGTCTCTCTAATATATGTATTGTTTCCATGTTTTAATAGGAAGTTATTCACTTAAGGAAGCTGATGGTACTACTCGCGTGGTCGACTACACTGCTGATGATCACAAAGGTTTTAATGCTGTTGTACACAAAATTGGTCATCCGCAAATCTATCACAAGGAAAGCAGCTATGGTGGCGGCTATGGTTATGGTCACGGACATGGTGGTTATTCTCACGGTCATGCCAGCAGTTACATTAACGTGAAACACCATCACTAAACAAACAAACTACGAGTATGTTACACACAACAACAAGATTTCCAAATAAGACAAAGCCAGTTGTAATTGTTAATGTATAAGCAATGCCAAATGTTTAAATTTATTTTAATTTTTCTGCTATTTAAAATTTAATTCTGCAATTAAAAACACTTCAAAAGTGTAAATGAAAAATAGAATTGTTTTAATGCGCTGACTTCAGTAATTATAACAAAAAAAATGGAAGGCGCTTATACACTCGTGAACTAGAGCGAAAAATCTAACAAAATCATTAAGAGCTCTCGGAATACTTCGATCTAATTCGATATAATTTTATGTGTTCGCCAACCCAACCCCAGTAAAAATCGGTTATACTGGGGTCGGTTAATATAATTAGAAAAGCCAATTAGTAGCCACCTGGTAGTGTCCGACTTTTTTTTTTGGTTGCAGAGTTAACATTTTTGTGTCACGTTGACTTACTGAAATATGATTTACACACTCCGGTCCAGTAGCCATAATAATAATAACAATAATAATAGTAGGGACAAAAACTATTACAGGAGCTGACCACAAGGTGTCTTTTGTATTGCTATGTTCCTATGAAATCAAAAGACTAATGGCCTCCCTCATGAAAGCCAGAATTTCTGAGGGACAAAAACTATTACAGGAGCTGACCACAAGGTGTCTTTTGTATTGCTATGTTCCTATGAAATCAAAAGACTAATGGCCTCCCTCATGAAAGCCAGAATTTCTGATGACTCTAGGAGTCGCTAACAACAAAGCCAGGCAGCTTGATGTCTCTTCATCCTTCAGACAAATGCGACATTCTGAGTCATGAGATAGCCGCAACTTTTTAAGATGTTAGCACAGCCCGTTATGTCCTGTCAACTACCCCATCGAAGACCTTAGATCGACTTAAGGGTAGCTGCTTTTTAGTATAGGAAAAAGTTTGAATAAGCTCCTTTTTTTGTCTCAAAACTGATATACACATACCAGTATTGCCGTTCTTTATTCGCAACCCAGTCATCAACTAAGGTTTTGGCTGAGGCCTAGCTAATGCCACAGTAAGACTCAGGTCCGTGCAAAAGAGAGGATGAGCCAGTTCTAGCGCGCTCGTCTGCAGCCTCATATCCAGCTATGTCTGCATGGACTAGCCCCCAGCAGAGTATAATCCTATTGCGTTTCGCCTGCAGCTGTAGCGCTTCAAAGCTTTACACGAAATGTCTCGAAGAGAATCTCTCCGAGGATAATGCTTTAATTGCTGCTTGACTATTTGTAGAGATACAGATGTAGCCACCCTTCATTCCCATTGGGAGATTAATACGGGCACAAACCTCAATGACATGTACCTCTGCTTGAAAAACAGTAGGCCATCTACCCAGTGTAAGTGAAATGCTGGTGTTAGGTCCGAAGACTCCCGCACCCACCCTTTGATCCATTTCAAAATCAACTGTGTACCTGTCCACCTGAAACCAAGCATGGAGTGTTATCTTCCTAAGCCGGGCGATCTGGTATGAGAATCTTAAAGTTCCTGCCGAAGCGCAGCTCTCATACACAAGTGTAATGATAGAAATCGACTGCCCTGCGTTTGGGTACTCTCACCGTTAGTGTTCAGTTGTGAATTCTTGCTAGACTTACTACAGGAAATAGGTATAAACATTTATATTTAAGCGAATAACGTTAGTGCACTGATAACAGAAAGTGATACTACCCACAGAAACTATCGGCGCTACATTGTACGAAATATTGAACAGGATGTAGTGCACTTCTCAAGTCTTTACTGTACCTTAAGGCCTTGCGTACAGTACAGAAAAGCACCTTTTTCTGATTTTGATGGTACCGAAATTCGATACTGGTACTTACTTTTAATTATTCTTGGTTTCATTTAAAAAAGAATTTTTAATTTGTATAAATAGAGTTTACTGTATTCCGAATTTTGGGGTATGCAAATAGATCCCAACAAAAGTAAATCATGTGACTGAGCGAATGTCAAGGAAGATGAAATGAAACTGCCAAAGGTCAGTGGATTCACCGGCTTATAGGAAGCACGTCTGCATAACTCTAATCTCACCTAGTTTCTAAATATAAACGGCTGCTGCAGATCTTATCTAAATCGCTTTGACTACTCCGATAGACACATGTAAATTTTCTGTGACAAACACAATAGAGACCGCAGAAAAAACTGCACACACATCGCAGAAAACTGCAGCACCGGTGATTTTAGATGAATCCTTAACTAGGAACATTTCCCTTATGCTGCAATTAGAGTAGATGAGTTAGGTCCGCGTTGGCGACCTCTGTGATAAAAAATTTTAGTAAGAAGGAATGTGTTCGCAATGCAGACGCTTAAATAACAACAACAAACTAATAGATCTAAGTCTTACGGACTATTAACGAAATACGAATTACGGAGGGTCCCGAAGGAAACAACCGTGCGGACGAGATGATGTTTTAGCGGGTTCGAGTACCACACTGACTGAACTTTCGATGCTTTTCTGCTTGTTGATACAAAAAATCACACTTTCACGACCAGGTTATTCCTCTTACAACTATTGCACCACATTGCTGATCTCTAACGAGAAGTAAGCAGCCTTATCATACTACTGTGTTGGTTGTTCATGTTCTACTCGTTACACAGGAATTGCTTGTAATTCGCTATTGCTTTTTACAAATTGAATTTTTGTTAAATTTAGCAAATATTTGGCAATTAGAAACTCAATGTAAACTTACTATGTTAAGCATATAATTTTTAAAGTAATATTCTTGTGTTACGTAGTGCTCTAAATCTTTTTAGACACCCATTTCCTAACAATAAATTTTGAGTTCGAATTCGAATTCGAAATAATGGAAAAAACAAAAAAACAAACATTATAAATTAACGTTATGAAATTTCCCATGAATGAGAGTAAAATGAAAATAAAAATATAACAATTTTAATTTCGCTAAAAATGTAACCACAATTATTTTATTTTTATCAAACGAGTACTCGTATTATGCGAAAAATGTGCTGCGCCACCAATTAAAGCGTCATCATGCAACATTTGCTGCAGTATTTGCATTACATTTTATTGACAACTTTTACTCTTTAATTTCGAAACATTGTCGCAGGTTGATTAGCATTGAAGCACTTTTTGTAAAATGCAGCAATTCAATCCACAGAGCGTAGCAATATATTTGTGAAAAGGGGTGTTGGTACTAAAAGCTATTTCAATACAATTTCTATACAATTTTCTACATCATTGCGCCGATTTCATGGCACATGCTGCTCCATGGTGGCACGCACATTGTGCAAAGATAAAACTGCACAAACTGGCTTTGCACGCAACATCGACGAATTCGCAACACGCTGATGAGCATCTAAACATGTTTTCCTAACACATTTAGATGCACGGACAGCTGCATCTTCTGCAACATAGCAAACCAGTTGCCAATTATTTCATTGCTGCGGCTTACATTACATTGAACATGTTGGCTTATATGACGTTAATCTTAAATAATCTGCAACGATATACAGGATCATATGATCGCATGTCAATGTGAAGGTGATGAAAGTATTTTTTTTTCTATTCGTTTTGCTAACTTCAGCTTTTAACTTGTTTTTCCAATTTTTACGAGTATATGATTCTCTGCAAAAAAACATAAATTCCCAGCCGTCTAAAACTGGCAGCCAATATGCAGGTACGGGTGTCGAGATCACTCATCTTACTAAACTTGAAATTTCATTAGTTGTGATTTATTGAAATTAATCGCAGTCGAATTGCACATCACACCGGAATATCCGGAAAATCGAGTGATACAAATTATTGCTGCAATTGTAACAACAAAACCAATAGAAAAAATGAGATAAAAATAAATTAATAGAAAAAAGTTGCATAGGAAATACCCGTACAGTTTGTGTTGCATGTGTGGCTTGCAGCAACCAATATGAATCCGAAACCGAAACCGAATCCTTCTCTATAAAAACATCAGCAATGTTGTGCAAAAGCTTTAATAATAGTTTTGTCCTTGACATTGACACATCCCGGCTTTTTTCTATGCAAAATATTAAATATCGTAAATGCTAAAATCGCGTTTCAATTTAAAATTTTGTTTAGTTAGTTGAAATACGTTGAATTAAGAGCATTTTGAGCATTTAGAGTTTAGCGATATCATTATGCGCATAATTGTAAGTGATGTTTTAAAAAAAAACAACATATATTTTTAAAATGAAAAGAAAAGGAAAATGAAATATTTTTAATTTGCTTGTCTCTATTACAACAATTTAAAATGTGAAAGTGCAAAAGTGAAAGTGAAACTTTCACTTCGATGAAAATAATAATATTAATCTTGAAATAAATATTATGCATGTACAAATTAATATATTAAACTACATGTCTAAGGATATTTTGTGTTATGTTTGTCAAAATAATATAATCTACAAATTGAGAAGAAGTGCTTAAGATTTATAATAATTGCAACCTTGGCCGTCCTAGCGCGATTGTGAGTGTACTGTACTAACACTCGGAAAGTTCGTGGTTCAATACCCGCGGCGGTCATATCTTGCCTACCGCTGGCAATACTAGCAAGATGAAAAATTGCCCAATATTCAGTCGTTCAGAGTCGACTATAAATAGTAGCTCCCCAATGCCCTTGTTCAGTACACAATGGTAGTGGTAGAGAGCCCCATACTCCTATACTGTAGTGCAAAAAGGAGAAAAAATAACAATTACAGCCATAATTATAAAAACAATATTTTTTATTTTAACTGAGCATTGATTAAAAAAAAAAATGAGAAATACAATTAGCAATTCTAACAAAAAATCCCATACTGAATTCATTTCTTTATGAATTTTAAACCATTTATTCAACTTATTGCCTTGTCTCACCAACATGATAACATAATTTCTCTTTGTAGTAATGCCATTAAATAGTCTTAATGTAATATATTAAAATCTAACTTGAAATATAAATAAACAGTAATACACTATAATTCTCAAGGAACTAAAAAAGCTAAAAGGAGCTAAAGCAGCTTTTTAAAATAAATTGGTCTGCCCTTCCATTTTATCATACGCCTAATTTTTCTAGATCAATTCAATCAGATCAATTAAACAGAAAACAGTTTTGAATGAATATTATTCATTTTGCAAAACGGCGTATAATTAACAAGGTGATAGCATAGTAGAATGAATAAAAAAAACGTTTAAAAAGCGTAAACGAATTGATCTTAATTGTGGCCGTCGTAGCGCAGTGGTTATTGTACTGATCTGAAATGCCGGGTACCAAAGAAACTGTTTTATAATTCAGTCGTTCGGAGTCGACTGAATCGACGGATAAATAGTAGGTCCCCATTAACATTGCCCTTGCACACAATAATAGTGGTAGAAAGCCCTATACTCCTATACTGGAGTGCACAAGGACAAAAAAAAAGAAACGAATTGATCTAGAAAAACTGGGAGACTCAGGTATCTTTATTTTAAGCCCTAGCTTCAGAATTGAATTTTGTCGGAGATTTCTCAAACAATCGTCAGTTTTCAAATTTGAACCTGAACGTAGAGTACTTAAATTTAGAAAAAGGTACTTTTAATGATAGATAGATTCCGATTAGATCTTACAGATCTCATTTCGTAGATATCAATCAGAGATGCGCTCGCGATTGATGATTTTTTTCCTATAAAAAGCAACAATTATCGAACGCAGTGACAAAACTTCAGTGTAAAACAGTGACATTATTCATTATAAAAAGTAACAAAAATTCTGGCACCAATAATAGGCACAAAAATTTCAATGTTAAATACAAAAACAAATTTGCGAATCAAGAAAATGCACATTTTTCTTATTTTTCATTGCAAGCATAAACAACAAAAAAATCAGACTACTAGAAAAGGCACAAAATGTAAAAAACAAAAAAAAAAATCGGGCACCGAAAATATGCTTAAAATTTGAATGTAAGAAGCAAAAACCAATAATCGTTACTAATAGAACAGCCACAGTAAAAAAGCTCATTGTAAAACAGGAATATCAAAATTTGGAACCGAAAAATAGTTTTCAATAATGATTTGCAATCAACTGTGGTATTATCGCTATGTGGTTTCTGCGGATTAACACAAGTCACAAAATTGTGATCATAAACTGATCCCCGATATATACCTTATATCTTCTAAAAACATCAAATTTGCTCAAAAATGTTACAAGTCGAAATAATGACTTAATTTCTTGATAGGTAGGGTCCTTCGACAGTGCTTCTAAAATTTTTGAATAGACTTACTGAAAGCTAAGGTATTCCTCGTCCAGGCTAATAAGAAAGCCAATGAGAGAAAAATCATATTTATCCTTTATATGTATTATGGCATTATATCCAAATCGATTCACTTCTTACTACAAAATTTTACTGACTTACTTAATTGGCCATTACAACCGAATGTCATTTTTGGATGCGTCCAGAAAACCTCGCCAGCATTATCAACTCTGTGATTGCTGGCGCAAGTGGGAAACTCCAATGCTCCTAAGGTCCTGTTGAATCTGGTCCTTCAAACTCAGAGACAGTCGTTCACTCCGCTGCCCACCAGCTGAATCCGATTTGAATGCCTTCTGAACTGGAATGTGTTTAGCCATCCTTACGACATGACCTAGAATTTGTATTTCTAAACGTTTCACTAAGTCAATGTCAACATTGAGCTTCTACAGCTTGTGATTCATTCTAATTCAAAATTCGCCGCCATTATTTAGAGGAACAAAGATCCGATGAAGAATATTTTTCTCTAAATCTCACAAGGTTGCCTTAACAGATGTTGTCAGCGTCAATGCTTCTGCGTCATAAAGGAACACGGGCATAAAATATTTGCAGACTGAGCCCATAGTAGCATCGGTTTGCCAGGGTAATCCTTCGCTTGATCTCCAGACTGACATCATTTGCGTTATTATTGGTGGTTTCTAAATAGACGAAGTTCCTTGCAACCTCGAAGTTGTAACTATCCATAGAGACAGATTGTCCGTACTAGGCAGAAGCAGGTAGTTGTGGATAGGAGGCAAATCGTATTATCCTCGTTAACCCCTAAACCCATGCTTTACGACTGTTTTTCCATCTCACAAAATGCTGTGCTGACTGCTCTCTCATTTTACCGATGATGCTTACTAAGAAATCAATAAATCTAAATAACACTAAAAGAGTTACAGGAATAAATTAATTTGGAATCTCTATGCATAATTTGAATGTAGTTTTTTAGAATTTCGGTATAAACTAATAACTAATTTATATACAAATTATAATTTATATACATATGACCATTAAAATTTTAAGTATTTTTGAAACAAACTTGAACTAGTTTGGAACATGTCCACCAATATAGAGGTACAAACGACGTATATAATTCTTACATATACCTATAAAGCTATACAGGTACTCATTGACACCCTGTATTTCTTAATGGAATTATGTAAAATAGTATTAAATAAAACTATACAAATATATGTTAGACTCTTTGAAAACAACGAAATGGGCATTAGAAAGTAACATATCTTTTCATCTGCCTAGGCATAAGAGTTGTTAAACCCAATAATCTTTAACATTTCCATTGTAACTGATTGTAAATGAATATTATTCTTTGAATTCAATTTCAATATCATTTAACAACAACAATAATAACATCCACACATTCCTTTTATAATATTAGAGCAGTAAAGTATATCAATGCCGATTTTTATTGCTCTTACTTTTTTTATTTTCAATTCATAAAATTTAATTTTTTTCAAAGTTTTTGTCAGAATATTTTTCTCTCTATGTTAGCTTCCTAAGATTAGTAATTGGCTTACTATGTGGCCACAATTCAAGTGATACATGATTATAATATGCCTCAACAACTCAACCAGGTGCTGGTTTTGTGAGGAAGAGGACTAAGAGCCTATGCATCTAATAGCAGTCTGCATTGCATTGACAAGAAACAAAAACAAATTATGCAAATACTTTCTAACAGGTGAGCCGGTTAAGGAATTAAAACCAGCTAGAATCCTAAATTTTATCAAGGAAATTTTTTTTAAAGGAACCCACAATTAGTAGCATAATATATCACATAGACCATAGAAATTTTAAGTCTCAATTAAAAATAATATATAAAATATATTTGGTCTGCTAGATATTTCTCTTTAAGTAACTTTAAACAACTTTAAAGCAATGTATCAAGAGGTAAATCCTCTACATACATTCTATAACATAATAAAGTACATAAATTCGGGGTCCAATTAAAGCCGCTAATTAAATTATGAGATAAAAATTTAATTTAAAATAGCGAAATTGTTCTGCTAATGCGGAGCTGGTGAAACAGTTTTGGTGAAATCGAGGAACTTTGATGTTAATATATTCCAATTGGTTCCACAGAAAGTTCGTTATCACATACTGGTAGCGAACGCCATGGATTGCATGTTTCTATTTTATCTTCTGAGTATAGAGTACCTAATATAGAGTAACTACCTTTTTTGAACCATAGAGCACAAAAAATTTTTACTCGTAGTGAATATCATGCCGGACTACAACGACTCTTTCCATATTATATACCAAATAATATAGACTAACTACCTTTTTCGGACCATAAGACATACCAACACTTTTACTCGTAGGGAATACCATTCCTTGCTGTCTTGAAATGTCTTAAAAAAATGAAAATGATATTAATACCATTTTCTCCTCTTTTGCTTGTTTACACAACCATACGACAAAGAGACAATCATAGGATGATAGGATGATGTTCTGCTTTTAAGACTGCAAGTATTGAGCTTGTGAAAACAATTGTAATCTTTTTGTTAAAACCCCACAGTGATCTGCATGCTGTTCCCTACTTATGACAAGACGATAAAACCAATTGATGCGATCATTGTCAACTCGATGTGGCTGATCGCACCAAAAATTTCTCCAAAAGTTCCAAAAGAGCTTACCAGACGACCAACAACCTCTACTTCATCTGCCGATGAACAACACGTCTAGAAAATCGTAGAACTTGTGCTTGCTAATCGTCGAATGACTGTTAGAGACCTTGATGATGCTGTTGGCATTTCGAAAGGA
>JXPL01011799.1:5956-16920 GCA_001015235.1 Sphyracephala brevicornis | reverse complement strand
AACGTGACACGATAGGTACCAAGGTGATGATCATGATGACAATATTTTAAATAAACTAGTGCTAAAAAGGATTAACTAAAACGCCTTCAATACAAGTAATTGTTATTGTAATCTATTTATTACAATCTATTTATTGTAATCTATTTATATTTATCTCCATACTTACATTGATTTTAACATTGATACTAAGAACTGTTAATATGTAAATGAAAACTTGCATTGCACTATAGATTGGTTCAAGAGTACTACAATTTTAACAAAATGTTTTAAAGAGACTCATGTCATGGAACTGTGGTGCTAAGTGGTGACTGAAAACTCACAATTATTCAGTCGTTCGGAGTCATCTCTAAATTTTAGGTCCTCAAAACTCTTGTTCAATACAGATTATAGTAGCGATAGATAGCCTTATACACCCAAGTTGAAATGAACAGGGAATATACATACATAAGTACATATTTGTTTATTTAGAAAGTTCAATTTTTTTTATCGAAAGAGAGCAGGCGAGAAAGGAATCAATAAAAAATTGTTACTGAATGGCTAACAACTGAAATGTGGAAAATGTTTCATAATATTGCTATTTATAATATTCAAATTCTTTCAGATATGCATACATTTTGCAATAATGTGAGAAGTATGTTATACTTGCTTATCAAAAAGAAGTGACAGGACAGAAGTTTACCCTTTTTTATATGAACAAAAAATTATTGGGGTTGAAATATGCTGAGTAAGTTCTTTAGGAAATTGCGTTATTCGTTAGAAATTTTTGTAACCACCCCCACCTAATGAACATTTCCTTTCGTTTCGCAAGTACATCAGTCTTTATATTGAATATGTATTTATATATTTATATATAAATATGCATGCACGAATTTATTTTTTCATTTTTTAAAGTTCAAATATATCACTTTGTTCAAGTTGTATGTAATGAATTATGCCATTTTCAGAATAAAACTACCTCGTAAGCTAATACTACCATAACGACCTCAAAAAACATTTCCAGTCTGCGACAAAATCGATCGCAGTTACCTTTAGTTTTCATTTAATCGAATGCGATGTGATCGTTGAAAGGATTGAAATTGAAAATTCGTATTGAAAATTCAGAGGACTGTTTTTTATTACGTGTTACGATTTTTACTTCTTACGGAAAATAATAAATAATTTGAACCAATATAGCTAATCGCATTCTAATTAAGAATGTGGTTTAAAATGTATAACTTTACTTATACTCTTTAATCTTAATAGTAATAGTATCGAATAGGTTCTAAACTATTTTTGAAGTTTATGTAACAAAATAAATAATATAATATGAATAATAGTAAATAGGTAAAATAATAGTAAGAACTTTGGATATACAGTGGAACTTCAAAGATTGCAACCCTCGAACTCCATTATCGCAACGAACGATGCAACTTTTGTAAAACTGTTGTTCTTACTGAAAGAAATAGAAAAAATAAGAATTTTTTATGCCTTTCTATTAAAGATAAATCTATTTTGAAAAAAAGTTGCGAAGGCGTGCATACAAATATATTGTGGGAGCAATATAAGGTGAATAAACCTACAATTAGTAGATTTAAAAGCAAAGAAGAACCTTTACCTAAATTTTGTGTTCAAAGCAGAAGGAGCATCAGAAAAACGAAAAATCTTAAGAAACTGTAAGTTTTCCCAAATGGAATAAGCACTTTATAAATGGTTTGCAAGAAGAAAGGAGGGAAATATACTAAATTCTTTTCATATATTAAGAACAAGGGCGTGTGAATTACATGGAAAGATTAAAGAGAAACATGTGCTTGGTATTCAAATTTAAAAAAAAAGACAGAATACGAAAATTGAAAATTTGTGGGGAGCCTCTATTTGACATCGAGCCTTGTCTTAAAAACATTAAAGAAAAAGTTGAGCAGCTTGAATTAAAGCCAGACCAAATATGCAACGCAGATGAGTCTAGCTTATTTTACAGGATGTTACCGAATAGAACCGTAGTTAGTGCATGAGAATTTTCTGCTCCTGGTCGTAAAATCAGTAAAGATAGGAAAACTTTTCTCCCTTGAGCCAACGCCTCAGAGCAGCACAAATTAAAAAAAATTAAAACTGCTTTTTAATTGAAAAGTTGTTAATTCAAGGTGTTTGAAAAAATTCCAGAATAAACAGATCATTGACAAAGGCAACCTCAGTGGTTTCATACACACTGTGCCAGAGATAGGTAAAACTTAGAAAATAAATTAAAAACCTTTAATTTACGGGACGCAACTCAACTTTAAACAAACGAGTGGAACGATTCGAAACACTATCGAATCATTAAAATTAAGCGATGCACAATAGATTGATGAGAAATTATTGAAGAGGGAACATAATGAAGCTTTACACAATTTAATCCCTAAGCAATTAGTACTCGAAATTTGAATATCTTTGCAAGAGTTTAACGAGTGGGTGATCTAAAACGAACTGGAAAGCATATCTATGGTCATCTAACACCAGCACGAATTAAACATGTAACTGCCATAAAAGCATATGATACTTGTATAAAACGAGCAGAAGAAAATGCTATGTCCGTAAGCAAGAAGATATATGTATGTAAGCAAATGAAAACTTTTTTTAGTATTTTTCGAAATAATGATAATGATGATGGTAAATATTTCATGTAATTAAATCCCTTCTTTCAATTATTTATTTTTTTAACACATTATTGTCCTCTAAAATTAGAAATTCGAATTTATTGCAACAACATCGATTAACAGAGTAACAGCCTCTGTTTCTATTGGTTGCAACCTTTGAGGTCGCACTGTATGTACTCGTGTGTACATACATGTATATCTAAACACAGTTTATCACCAAGCACAGTTTCATTAGTACATCATAAAAAAACTCGTAATTATATTTAACATCCAAGGCTTAATACTCTATATTAAAAAGTTACAAGATTGTCCAACAATTGAGATATTCCTACGCAACCCAAGTTATGAAACATTTTTTCACCTTGTCAACTGACTATAAATTGACTATTCTGGACGCTTAATGAAATTTCAATTCTTCACAATAATTTTGCATAATATTGATTTGTACGAATGCAAAAAATATTTATATGTATATGTGTATACACATAAATATGTATGTATAAATATCAATATCGCCGTAACATAATATAGTAACTCTCCCTTAATTCCTTTAATTTTGAATGTGTAAAAAATATTCACAATATTGTAATACTTACATGTGAATGTATTTAAATACATATACCAATTTTTACATTACTTAAACAGTAAAATAAAAAATTGGATATGGAATAGAATGAAATTGACAATATACGATACATATATAATTTTTGATTGTTATTGAGGTTAAATTGTACTGTATATACTTTTTACTTTCCTTAAGGTCTTTACTGCAGTATTTCATACCATGTACATATTCGTACACAGTGGCTCACAGCTGATTTTATGCAGGGCATAAATTCAACTTGAAATGCCTATAACTTTGAAAGTAAAAGGAATATAAAAACAATTTTGACGATATTTGAAAGACCAAGAATTTAAGATTAATAATGGAACTTCAATCATTTTCAAAAACTATTACATAAGATTTTACAAGTAAAAAACAAATTAAATGGAAGTTAAACAAATTAGATGCTAAATTACATCTGACAGCTTATTTCATGCAGTCACTTCTCTGTAACATTTCTCTTAATTGTGAACCGGCAGTTTCTTGGTTCTATGGTTTTGTTCCCTTTCTATAGCTGCTGTGTATTATTGGTTANGGAAGTTAAACAAATTAGATGCTAAATTACATCTGACAGCTTATTTCATGCAGTCACTTCTCTGTAACATTTCTCTTAATTGTGAACCGGCAGTTTCTTGGTTCTATGGTTTTGTTCCCTTTCTATAGCTGCTGTGTATTATTGGTTAGTCAGAATTTGTAATTTGATGTGTCTACACGCACGTTTTAAAAATAGTTCGTCGCACAACAATTGAGCAACGGGAATTGGTTATAAACCACTTTAAAAATGGCCACTTGCAGCGAAAAATTGCTAAAATGGTGAACCTTGGTGCCTCTACTGTTTAAATNGAATTTGTAATTTGATGTGTCTACACGCACGTTTTAAAAATAGTTCGTCGCACAACAATTGAGCAACGGGAATTGGTTATAAACCACTTTAAAAATGGCCACTTGCAGCGAAAAATTGCTAAAATGGTGAACCTTGGTGCCTCTACTGTTTAAATGACTATAGAACGCTTCCTCCATGAGAATCGACTGCACGATAATTGGAGAACAGCGCCGCAATTTTAATGACACTGAAGAACGATACATTTCGCGGAAAATAAAGGTCAAAACTGTCAGCTCCAAAACTGGCATCCGATGTTGAGAAAATTCTGAGCAAAAAAATGCGGCGTGGATGCCGTCCGCCGCATACTGTCACAATTTTAATGGCCGAGAAGCCCACGATAAGCCATTCGTCAGCTCAAGGAACATGTTTTATNCGCTTCCTCCATGAGAATCGACTGCACGATAATTGGAGAACAGCGCCGCAATTTTAATGACACTGAAGAACGATACATTTCGCGGAAAATAAAGGTCAAAACTGTCAGCTCCAAAACTGGCATCCGATGTTGAGAAAATTCTGAGCAAAAAAATGCGGCGTGGATGCCGTCCGCCGCATACTGTCACAATTTTAATGGCCGAGAAGCCCACGATAAGCCATTCGTCAGCTCAAGGAACATGTTTTATAGAAACCAGAGGTCTGGAATTCAATTTTATTTGCAGATAAATCGAAATTCAACATATTCGGTTCGGATTGCGTGACCTATGTGTGGCATAAGCCAAATTGGGAGTAACAAAAAGAAAACCTGAAGTCGTCTATGAAACACGGCGGTGGCAGTGTCATGGTTTCGGCTTGTATGTCAGCTGCTGGTACTGAAAACCTAGCTTTTATTAAAAGTACCATGAACAAGCACATGTACCTACAAAATCGGAAGAGTAATANAATTTTAATGGCCGAGAAGCCCACGATAAGCCATTCGTCAGCTCAAGGAACATGTTTTATAGAAACCAGAGGTCTGGAATTCAATTTTATTTGCAGATAAATCGAAATTCAACATATTCGGTTCGGATTGCGTGACCTATGTGTGGCATAAGCCAAATTGGGAGTAACAAAAAGAAAACCTGAAGTCGTCTATGAAACACGGCGGTGGCAGTGTCATGGTTTCGGCTTGTATGTCAGCTGCTGGTACTGAAAACCTAGCTTTTATTAAAAGTACCATGAACAAGCACATGTACCTACAAAATCGGAAGAGTAATATGTTACAAAGTGCCCAGAAACTAGGCATACGGTTGAATTTTCGCTTTTACCAAGATAACGACTCCAAACACAAATCGGGTATAGTTCAAACATATTTCATATACAACTGCCCGCAGTTGACTGAACCACCAGCACAATCTTCCGATTTAAATGTGATCAAAAATTTGTGACAAAAATATCAGGAAACACAAAATTTTGAACAAAAATTACCTTAGGAAGGCGCTGCTGACACAGTGGAGTAATATCTTGCCAAATTGGACTCAAAAATTGGTTTTCACAATACCAAACCGACTTAATGCAGTTATTAATTATAACGGATATCCCAACCAATATTAAAAATATTAAAAACAATTGTTTTCAATATTTCTAAAATATATTTACAGCGCATAATATAAGCTGTGAGATGTAATTTAGCAAATTTAATTGTTTTTTATTTGTAACATTTCATGTAATATTTTTTTTTTCAAATAATTGAAATTCCATTATTAATCTTAAATTCTTGATCTTTCAAATGATGTCAAATTGTTTTTATATTCCTTTGAAATTCAAAGTTATAGGCATTTGAATTTGAAATTTTGCACTGCATAAAATAAGCTGAATATAATATAAAGTTCCAGGATATCTTGTAGTAGATTATATTACTTTATGTAGGCTGAATGAGGGACAAGCATGATTATTGAGAACACAATTTCCATGAAAAAGATTAATAATATAAACAATTTCTTCCAGTTTGTAATAGTTATGTACATATTATGAGCATATTGGGTGCAACTATTTTTGTTATTTTGTCCTTGTTATTATTATTCTGTCACAAAAAAGATAGCAGGCTCTTATTTTTAACACATAATGTTTAAAAAATGAAATATAAATTATATATTCTTAAACTTAACTTTAGAATAATTGAAATGTATTAATATTCAATTTTATGAAATATAAATATTTTATTAAATAATTAAGTAATTTTAGATTAAATATTTAATGTATATACATACATATGAATACGTATAATGCATTGATATATCTTTGTATGTAATTAAGCAGTGAAAAATAAATTAAAACTCTTTTTATTCCATCAAACAAACAATATGGTTGGGGTACTATTTTTATAAATTTTGTTTTCGTTAAGTTCCGTTATTTCTGAGCACAACAAAAATTTCGAAGTATTTATTGCACCTAACAGATCGTGAGAAAAATTAACCCTTCAATATCACAATCAATAATTTATGTCAGGTACCTGACAAAATAAGAGAAACTGTTTAAATATAAAAAGGTTTGCTTTCGTATATAAATTTTTGTGTGCAACAACATATGTACGTAAAAATCCTACTGTATTTTGAAATATTTATTGGAAGAGCAAAATGTAAGGCAGACAGGATAATAGAAACAGAATATTGAAGAACCCCCTTAAGAAATTGCATTAATTGGTAAAGCGTGCGATAAAATTGGGAAATATTTTTTATAACAAAAAGAAATGATGCAACGAAATGCCAGATGTTTTTAAATTTTTGCTATGACAAATGCTAATTCGCATCATACACAATAGAAATGAAAACTTTCAATTCCATGCTCATTTTCCTACGAAGAATCAACATTTATTATGCAGTATACTTACTATATGAAGATACTTACTGAAAATCATAATTACATACATATGTTTGTTGTAGAGAAAATATAATTCATAAATTAGTTTTCCGCTTCTATTCAATATCAAAATTTTATAGTAGTTTATATAGTATGAGCATTGTTGAATGAATTTTGTGTAATTAACTTGTTTATATCCTTTATCAATTAAATCTGTCAAACATTGCCGAATTAAACCTTTAACAAACTACAAGTTCTAAAGCAAATATCCCCTTTTTTCTTTAAAATCGATTCAGTACTAAACATTTTATATAATAAACCCAAAAAAAAAAAATAATGAAAAAGATAATTTCAAGGGTGCTTGACATGTTGTTTGTGGTGTTTCACATTATATCAATTAATGGTATTATGAAGCATTATGTTTACAGTTTAATGTCAAAAGTAGTATTTTTAGCAGAAATTATTAGATCATTGTTAAGGGATGCTGAAATGATGCTAATTCTTCCTACTATGATACAACGAATGCAACAGTTTTGCAGCATAAGGGTAAAGATATAATGGCAGTAATGTCAGAAAAGGTTAAAAGTGAGTGTGAAAACTGGAATAGACTTTTGTTAATGATCTGCACTTACTCATGAAAAATAACAACCAAAAAAATTGATAAATATATATATCCTTCAAAGTAGCCATTATTTTAATTTGTAATTTTGTATGTGTTCATGAATCTTCTGCTTATGTTTAAAAATATATAGAATATAAATTTTCTAGATTAACTAAAATAACTTTGAGATTATACTCATGTATGTATATTAAACTGCGATAATTACAAGTTCAAAATTTGTATCTAACCTGTTAATCAATTTGTTTAAATAAACCAATTAGTACCAATATTTGGTAAGAATGCAGTATTCTAAGCAAAATAATTTTATAAAGTGCACACGAAGCAATTCCTCAAAACAATCCATACATAATTACAATGTGCTTTGGTGGAACAAAGCAATAGGACTTTACAAGGAAAAAAAATGTAAAATGGCAATTACTAAAAAACAATTTAAATTTTAACAATATCATAAAATACGAAAATCTAACGCATTGTTTAAACGAGAATTAAAATTATTAAGGAGAGATGTTTTCAATACATTTACAATGGAAATCAATCCATCAACCGAAGTATAATGATTGATTCATTATTTAAAGATTTTGTAATACAGAATACAGAAAGCGTTCCACTGTCTTTCCACTTATACTAGCACCAATCACCTTAAAACCGCTGACCTATGCAATTATTTTTACTTACAACCATCATAGCAATTTCTCCATCAATTATATTTCTCGATAACAAAAACAACAGTTAATCGGCATATGAACCAAGCCCTGAAGCCATTCCATAAATGTAGCATTACTCTTACTGAACTAAATCTGGCACTCAACGAATTAAACGACTTAGAAACGAACGTATCTCTTATCTTACATTAAATTAAAAAATATACATAAATGCCAAACTAAGATTGACATGTCATTACAACGTTATATATAAATCCAACAAGAATAAATAACATAATAAAAAAAATCGTCATAACAATCAATATGAATAATACAAATATCTAAGGTGTAGAAAATCTAAGAATATTGGGACTTATCACAAATAAAAGATACAGTTGGAATCCTGACATTAGTTTTTTATATACTTCAGTCCAAATCCCTAAATATTGTTAAATTGATTTCATCGCCCAAATTAACTGTAACACACTCTCAATCCTAACAACTAATGAACTTCTAATAATTTAATAATTAGTTATGCAATTGTCATTTACGGTTTCTCGACTAAATCCATTCCAAAAACTGAATTAATTCTAGAATCACGACTGTGGCTCTTGGTGGTTATCGTAATACACTGATTAACAACATTCTTTTTAAATCTAATGCAACTGAAATAGAAATTTCAGAACAATAATATTAAATAAATTAAATTATGTCTTCCTGTTCTTTTATTCCATCTACCATTGATACAACCACACATAAATTCTCAAGGAAAAGTATGTCTCTGAATACAGTTATCCTCCCCCACTATTCCTATATTCATTCATTAGAAATTATAGCTGTATTTGAAGAAATAAATATCTCTCCCCAAATCAAATAATACTATTAAAAAATGATTTTTTAAAAATAAAACTTTTGTGGCTAAATAATAGTTAACGAGTTTGCTGAACCGAACAGCAAATTAGCCACCCTTTTCCATATCTTAAATTGAAATGATCAAATTTCTTACATACACATACTTGTAAGTAAACCTATAAAAAAAAGCGTTTTTAAATGTTGGTATATTTGAAAGAATGTGGAATTCTCCACCTGAAAAAAAATTTAATTAAGACAATAATTTTTATTAATTACTAGCTGGTTGTGCCCGGTGTCGCCCGGGTGAATTTCTTGTCTCTATCTCTAGTTATTTAGGCTGTGCGATGTCAGTCAGTTTGTCGAGAAGGGATTCATCCAAACGAATCTTTCCTTGAATTTGTATGAATTAAAACAAAACAATTTCGGTACGATCATGAATTTATTGAAATGAAGTAAATCGAAATTCATTGTTTTGAAAATCATTTATTGATGTTTTTAATTCGTTCACGCTTGGTAATGAACGATATTTTTAGCATTTTAGCCGTAAAGAAACGAACAACGCTGAGGGTTTACCGATCCTCGAGCACGCTATGTACAACTGACCTTTCCGCTCGCTCAATATAATCCAGGCGGTTCATATCGAAATCTGAAAACATTGCAATGTTGACAAACAGTGCTCATTGCTCCGATGTCGACCGACTTCGTTCATTTCGAATTGTCATGTTTGGCCGTCTATTTTGTCGACGTTCCAAATTATTTTGTACGTTAGCTCCAATTGAGCGAGTTGAACTCGATTGTATTCGTTGTTCCGAAGTCATAAAGGATCGCGCTTGAGAAATTTTTATTCGATGTCCCTCCAATTGCTGTAAATAAAAATAAGCTCTTCGTCAATCTGATTCACTCGACGATCATTATATTAACTTGCGTTGTTCTTACGCCGACCGATATTTTGACACCTCACTGGTGGCATTTCTTCCAAAGAACACACAAAATTACTACGAACTTAAAAAATTTCAATGTTTCCAAAACAATTTGTTTGAAATATCAAAATTGCTAAAGGTCAAATTTTGTTTTAACAGTAAAGCGACTTTTTGACAGTTTGAACCATTTTTTTAAATTTTGTNCATTTCTTCCAAAGAACACACAAAATTACTACGAACTTAAAAAATTTCAATGTTTCCAAAACAATTTGTTTGAAATATCAAAATTGCTAAAGGTCAAATTTTGTTTTAACAGTAAAGCGACTTTTTGACAGTTTGAACCATTTTTTTAAATTTTGTTTAGTGTTTAATTTTTAGTATCTTTTGTAAATAAAAACAAAAAAAAATTACCATAGAAATTTTCGGTAGGTTTGCCCAAAATTTTTCTTTCATACAAATCTTGACCTGACTGCCAAGACGGTAGAGCCATTCTCAACTGATGCTCAGTCGAACATGCGGCAATTCATTTTTATATATGAATACTATATGTAGATACAACGTATTCACGTACATATACTCGTATTTTATTATTTTCGTTATTATAATAGTTATTAATATAAGGCCCATTAGCTATAGTTTAGTATATTAATTTTAGTTGGCCATAACTTTACACGGCAGTCTAGCTTTTAAATAAATATACACGTACATTCACTCGAATATTAAGTGGTATATAAAGTGTATATGCAAAGTGGTAAGTGTGCATATAAAGCAAAAATTAAAAATGCAAATAATTAATAAGGAATTTATTTTTGTAATATGAGAGTATAAGGGTACGCAAATAGTAAATACGGTTTGAAGAAAAAATTTAGAATATATTTGTTCAATAAAATAAAAAAGAATATTACCCAAATTCAGTAAATCAAAAATGATAAGGGCGACATTCCGTTTATAATCCGTTCTATGCACATTTCAAAATTTTAAAATTTGCAAAAACGTATTTTTATGCACTGCACATGGTGAAATGCAATGGTTACATAAGCCGCCTAGAAATAAAATCTTTT
>JXPL01011673.1:784-16747 GCA_001015235.1 Sphyracephala brevicornis | reverse complement strand
TCCCCAACAATAATAATAATGATAATAATAATAAACTGAAATAATTGATCTTTAATAATAAAATTTTCGATAATCTTTGATAATAAAAATTGGTTCAACAAAACTTAATAAAATATTTATATATGTATGTATATTTAAATACATATATGTATGTACATTCATACGTATACAAGGGTTCATTCTTATAAAAATGTTCTCATCATCTGCAAAGAGAAGCAAATCTCAAATTTCTGATGAAATTAGTTAAGTCAGCATATATGTGAGACTAGAATTCAGAATTACCAAAGGCACATCAAGTAAATATTATTTATCATTTCACCACTTTCGCTAATAATGAGCAAATATTTAACAGTTGCGCCTATGAATTAAATTTGCATTTCATACAATCCGTCGAGCAGGGGCGAAAGCATATGCACGCCCAAGGCAGACATTTATTCGGAGGTAACAATTTGAGCAGGCATATTGTGTGAAAAATCATCTTCCCGCAGGCAGTCAGGACCACTCCACACACATTCAAACAAATACACTACAATACAATTACAAATGTAAATACAAATGCAAATACAAATACAAACAGTAATGGAAATAGAAATACAAATGTTAAAATGAAAATAAATATTTTTAAATTCATTTAAGGGTGTTTCAGTGCACACAATAACTTAGGGTACTGTCGTTTCAACATATGACTTCAGATTGATTTTATGCATACAAAAATGAAAAACAGAAACAGATTGACAGCGCAAGGATATAACAAGCATATCTGATTTGAGGCACCACAACATAGCATGTTTATTTAAATTTATATGCTTATATGCTGTACAGATTGATCTCCAAAATCTTTTGACTAATATCTATGCACATTCATATGTTATAAAAATATCTTATAATTAATTTTTAAAATTGTTTAAAAATTAACTTAATATAACATACTTACATTGTGCAAAGTTCTCTGACGTGCTGACAGTGAAACGCTGCGAACCCCTAAAAACGACCAATGTAATTTTGATAGAATTTGCTTTAACTAACGAAATTCAGATTCAAAGTTGAATTTGAGTTGCAATTCGAATTAAAATTCTCACTCCGTTCGTTAGAATCAGATTGGAATGGTGTTCCGAAGTGTTGTTACGAAAAAATGTGAATTCAGCTTATTTCTTGTCAATTAAATTCCAAATTACTAATTTATGCAACTCGCCGTATGCCCATTTCAATGCTTTCACTGCACTGAACCTATTGCCACATAACGGCGGCAGCAGCACATCAAGTCGCGTGCTCCAGTAGCTGGTCACGTGTCGCTATTAGACACAACCATAAACGAGTATATCGATGATGACGTCGTGCAACGAACGCTCGCACCAGGGAAACTGGATACTCTGGCAGACATCGGAAGTGCCTATAAGTAGTAGCCAATATTGACTGATTATCTCCACTGAACACTAAGCAACACTGCGCTGATGGTACATTTTGCTGTCAGATCCAATGGAAAAGCGAAAGTGCTACCCTTGCGCTGATATAATTGTAAATGCCGCATAAACATGGAAACTAAAGCAACAACGCTCGAAAGATGCCAATAGGAAGTAACCATAAATTCCCAATTCATT
The DNA here is from genome assembly GCA_001015235.1 of Sphyracephala brevicornis. Lineage (NCBI taxonomy): Eukaryota > Metazoa > Arthropoda > Insecta > Diptera > Diopsidae > Sphyracephala > Sphyracephala brevicornis. The sequence goes on along the minus strand of JXPL01011673.1, from coordinate 15,149 downwards.
TTCCTGTTCATCCTAATGAAATGCCATTCAGATTGTATGGAATACTTGCGCATAGCATTTCAGCGGGTCGAGAGGGTCAGTTGTTACTTATTTCTTGTTTCTTGCTAAAGTTGAAGGTTGTTTCAAATATTTAATATTCGAAAATGAGAAAATCTGTTCTGCTGTCAACACAGGAAGTGTTCGTAATTACAACTTCGTACTCTATTTAAAATATACCATAAGTCTACCCTTGTTTAGAATTGTTAATTCATTTCTTCGACACATGCAGATATATTAAAGGGCATAACATCAAACGGATGCCAACGGATTTGAGATTGCCAGCGTCTTGTTTTGAAATATGAAATAATAAAAAGCTCCTTCCACCAATCTCAATGTATTTGCTTTAGTTTCTGTAAATACAGGAATATTTATAAATAAACACAATCAATGTAATTACTTCTGCAAAACATGGTTTTNTTATACAACACAATAGATTACACGAATAAATTTCTTTCAGTAAAATGGTCGTGATATCGACTGTTGATATTAATGGGTTTTGGATAATGTAAAAATTTGGAAGTATAATCGCTTTTCAATCGTCTCAGAGAGAGTTTCTAAATATTTTCAATCGAACTCAATATTTATAAATAATTTAAAATTTTTTTGCTCCATTTTTTTTTGTTTTATTAATCAAACAAATAGCTTTTTTTTTAGTTGTAAGATATACATATATATGAGGTCTATTCAAAAAATAAATTAACTTTTATCAAAAAATATTTATTTATTTATCAATATCTTGAAACAAACACAGAACCGTAATCATGACTCCATTTTCACCGGACTCGACCCCCTGCAACTTTTTCCGGTCCCTAAACTGAAAATACCCATGAAATGATGGAGGCTTGCCACGATTTAGGATATAGCAAAAAATTGCCGAGCACACCAAAACACGTCTACCCTTACATCTGTCAAAAACCAACTAAAAATGCGAAATGGACAGTCTGTCAACATAATATTGTTACCAAGAAATTGGTATAAAAATGCATCAAGATCTATTAAAATAATTTCGAAGCGGGTTACGCTGTTGAATAATTTATCAATTAGGTTTTCATTTACGAACTATGTCAATGAGTCCTCGAATTCTCGAGTCCTCAAAGATTAAAATATAACCATTTGGAATTCCCAAAATTGCGATGTATCTGAAATTGAAGTCGATCTTCTTAATTATCTTTGCATTCTGAAAAACATTCTGTGCACATATGCTCCTTCCAATGTAAAGTGGTAAAATGGTGTTGGCTGTTCGTATATATTCGTGAGTTGTTAAAATTGATAAGATATCCTTCAGATAGGAAAATGATCAGGGTATCCCAAAATGAAGAGTTTTGAGTTTGAGAAAGTTATTTCAAATCACAACTTTTGGAAGGTATGCTGAATTGGCTAATTTTAATGATAGCAGTGTATTATGCATTTTACAGAAGTGACGAAATTGATATAATCGGTTTTGTATATCTGGACGTGTCCAATGAAACATACAACTCCAATGTGCATCAACATGATACTTTTTTGCTTTTCATCTTTAGATAACATGCATATACTTAAAATTTTATAAAAAAATTTCTTACAACATAGCATATAAGTTTTAGAAAACCAAACAATGATATACGAATAAGACGTTACTTACAATTTAAAATTGTTTCTTGTAGCATCAAAATTATATATCTGTCGAAAAATTTATCAAATAGTATTTCGATGCCACTTTTCTATCCAAAGAGTGAAAGAAAGCTACAATTTTACGAGCTCCATCATACCAAATCTAAGATCTGGACGCCCTTCAAAACTGACCTAAGAAGTGAACAATTTCAAAGCCGTTATATTAAACCAACTAGTAATTTAGGCATCTTGTTGGTCAAATGCGGGAGAAATTCATTAGGAAGAGATTCACGAAGAAACAGTACCAAAAACATTTAAAAAGCATATACAGAACACTAATAAATCCTTTAGCAAGGGCCCCGAGTTCTAAAAAAATCGTTTTAATCAGCGACTAGAGTAAATACTTTATATTTAGATTAAAACAAATAAAAGCGCGAAGCTAAGCATTGTATAAATGCTTTTATTATATTTATTATGTGTATGGTTGCCAATTGAGTAGGCATAAATATTTATTTAAAAATTTGAAAGAAAATTGAGATCAAATTGTTCAAAAACTAGATTCTGCTAATGATTTTTCTTCTAAGAAAATAACTACCCGAATCAAGTAGTGAACAATGTCAGGCTCTTATTGATGTATAATGCACGAAATCATTTAGTTTTGTATCCACCTTTACCGGACCTAAGTCCCAATAAGCGCATATGGGTTTTATTGGAACGTAGAATCCATCAATAAAAGATTTCCTCCAAAGAAACGTTGAAGAACGTACATCATATATGCTATAGTATTTCTTCCATGTATTCAGAAAATATGGTCTTATCTATGCCCAAATGACTGACAGGAGTCCTTGATCATGATATACATATATAAGTATGTATGACCATTTAATATAACAAATAAAAATAAATGTTTGTACTTGTAAGCAGACTTTTTCTCTCTCAATTTGGTGGTCTTTGGTTTTAAAATTGTTTGGTAATATTTAAGAGCTGAAATTATCCAATAATAATACTGCAAAAATATACAAATTATATAAAAAAAATAAGGTCCACACTCTTTTGCAATAAATTTTACAGCATCTGAGCTTTGGGGTAAAGTATAAACGTAGACTATTTCTGCTAACTGTATGTACATATGCACATACATACCATACATGTATACTTACATATATTACAAAACAGAACCAAGTAAATTTGTTATTAAAATAGTTCACAATGTTACTATCTAATGTTATGTAAACATGTAGAAATAAAAATTCAAAACAATTCAAACCGTTATTTTGTTGTTTTCTAGTTGAAATATATTACCAATACGTAATATATGTGAATTGCTTTCCAATTAATTTTCTAATGTACAATTACTGCAACGGTCGATGGCATTGTATAAATAATACTATATTTCAATTTCATACATAAATGCCTTGAGATAATCATGTGATCAAAGATCAAAGCAGCTGTTTTTCAATAATTTTATCTCAAATTTGAGCAGCAAATTCATAAACAAATCAGCTGTTCAAGCATAAGATTTGGCGCTGCCAACTATGAAAATAATAATAACACAACACTCTTCAAGCAAGCAATTCGAAATACGTCTGAAGTTTGTGTGATTTTAAGAAGCGTAAAATTTGTTGTTTATATATGAAATTAACTAACATTATGTTCTACAATAAGAACATCATATAATAAATTCAATATCCTCTAGTTATTATGTATAAATAAGCTTCAAAGCATATCCTCTCTCCTAAAGGCAGCAATGCAGAAACATATCGAGATGACAGCACTGGTGATCGTTCTTTGTCTTGTTTTCATTTGTTAAATTTGTTCTGTCAAAATGAATACTAAATTTTTTTTCTTCTTTTTAAAAAACGATATTCTCATTGATATTAAACGATAAAAAAAATAAAATATTTCTATTTAGATATGCTTCAAGTTGAAGAAACTGCGGAACCGAATAATGTGAGACTCAGTAAGAAACTCACTTGCCTGCTCCGTCACGGTGCAGTACAGGAAGGCTTACCTATACAACCAGACGGCTTCGTCGAAGTAATTGCAATATTGCAAAACAAAAAGTTTAACAAGGATTTCACTTTAGACATTTTAAAATGTATTGTTGCCTCGGACGAAAAGCAACGCTACGCAATTCGAAAAAATGCAGTCACCGGGAAATATGAAATACGTGCTAACCAAGGGTATTCCCTAGATATTGTGAAGTCGGATCAATGTTTAGTTAAGATAAACGATTCAACTGCAATACCCTTAGCCATACATGGTACTTATTATCAATTCTGGCCACAAATTAAGCAGAATGGTTTGCGCCGTATGACGCGAAACCACATACACTTTGCAACCACAGACAAGATGGAAAATCGATATGACAAACACAAAAGCGCTCTCCATAGAGATTACCAGATACTGATATACCTAGATGTGCAAAAAGCTATGAAGGACGGAGGCTTGGAGTTTTACAAATCTGAAAACAATGTCATTCTCTGTGCAGGAAAAAACGGCTACATTACGAAAGAATATTTTTCCAAAGTTGTTGATAAACGGACGGGCGCACATTTAAAATATTGAACACACAATATATCTTTATAAATTTAATTTACATATAATCGTATGTATTACACATTTTCATAAAATGAAATAAATTCCATCGATTTTGTCTAACATAGCGTAATTGTTTGTCTTAAAGAATATGTTAAATATCATAGATTCGATCTCTAAATATGTCATTGAACCGACATCAACAGACATAACATATCTGGCAAATTCTTGACTGTTGTTCATTAACTTTTAAAAAACTTGCAACATTTAATCCGAACTCGGTTTTCAATTAAACAAAAAATGTCCTTTAGTTGTTTATTCCATATAATTTGCTGGCCTCAAGATATTGGAAAAATTTTGAGTCGGGTTTCATTCTATTTAAAATTATAACAATTTCAGTGCAAAAAAAAAATTTAGATATTAATTCGTTTTAAAATAATTTCAATTAGTTTTTCAATCGCAGTAATCAGTTTTCATTAATGTTTTTCAAATATGTTTTAAATGCCAGACAGAACGAAACTAAATATAATAAATTAATCATATATTTTTAATTTCACTGGAATATCAAATATGGGTCTTCATAAAAAAGAAGTAAAATTGAGGCGAAGTACGAGGCCATTAACGGTGTTGTCCCGTAAACAATTTGAGGAACGAATGAGANTATAACTCGCCCGGATATTGTATGGAATGTTCGATCCACTCTGCTCGATAAAGATAAGTGATAATATTGTTCAGATAAATCTTAAAGGGGTCCGTTGGTNAAGCTGGAAGCTATCGAAAAGAAGATTGGTGTCAATGGTAATTTGTTTTCGTAACTGGATTAAAAAAGTGTTATTTGATCATTTAATTTTCTCATCCATTATTANACTTCGTGAAGGTAATCAGATGCAATTATTTGAATTCAACTTTTGATAAACATTTCTTCAACCAGAACGAGAACTGAATAGAATGATTAAACGAGCAATGAAGCTGGAAGCTATCGAAAAGAAGATTGGTGTCAATGGTAATTTGTTTTCGTAACTGGATTAAAAAAGTGTTATTTGATCATTTAATTTTCTCATCCATTATTAGAAAACCGTAAGGGGCTACGTCAAATAAATCAGAAATTAGTGGAAAACCAATTTGGTAAAAATATATGTGGACGTAAACATAGTGTTAGGGGTAATAATCCTGGTGTCGTGTGCCGAAATACAGTTGGAGAAGGAATTTGTCGATGTTGTCGAAAAATTGGCTTGGCGGATAGTACAAGTTATTCAATCAAAACTTTATTCGTATCTACAAAAAAAGGATGGCCAGTTCCAGTTCGCAATACTAAAAAAGAATAAACCCAGCAGGGATAACAAATCCAACCTATAAGACCACAAATTTTTCAATTTCAAGATTTTTTAAATTAAGAGACTAAACTTTTCTAAATTATTGTTTTAGCGAATATTCATGCTTTGTACTAAATAAGAATATTCGCATTTTCTTGGTTGATGGTTGTGCAAATATTTACTACTAAAATTGCTTGTAAATTTGAAATTTAAATAAAATTTTGAATTTGCTTTATTATTTATTCATCTTAATTTATTATAATTTTTATAATTTATTTTATAATTGAATTTTATAATTTATTTATCTTAATTTATTAAGCTAAAACCTACAATAATTTAGTACTTGTTTATTTTAAAATAAGATCTAAACGTAAAAAGAATTAATCACTTTTTAATTTTGCTTTTTACTTTCTTTACTTTTTATATTTAATATTGAGTCACTGATTTAATCCACAATTTGGATTTGATGACAAGTGTGGCAATTTAATTATTATTAATTTATTTTTATTTAGTTTATATTTCCAACTGCCAAATTGAAAAAATTCATTGTCTTTATACACATATGTATACATGTTTTTATACTTGCATTCATAATTCCTAATATGATTTGGTGCAATTCAATGAAATCTTTTCAATAATCTGTTAAGAATAAAAAAATTAGAATATATATGTGAGTTTTTTTCAGAATTTTAAGCATGAAAGGATTTCATTTTCAATTTACTGCCTTTGACTGTTGTGAATAATAATTTCTGAATTAAATTCTTAGCTGAATTGGATTATTGATTTGAGAAGGAATATTCCATAATATTTTTCATTTATTTCCTTATATTTTTTCAACAAGCAACTCATGTGCAATAGTTTACGTCGTTCGTTTTATATGTTGACTTATGATGCTCTGCTCTAAATATTGGCTTGCCATTCAATTATTACGAAACATCATGCCATAACGAACATTCATGCAATTTGTTTGATTAATTTTTAAGATGCCTATGTTATGAAAAATATGTAGTGCATCCAATTGTAGGAAAATGAAGCGTGCTCTGCTCATCTGAAATTTAAATTCAGACCATCTCTTCAATTTTAATTTGACAATTAATCGCCTCCCATTAAATTTACAGAAGTAAAGCAGAAAACAAAGAAACTTTTTGGTGTGAATGACTTTTGGTATGCGCTATGAGCCTAGTTGAAGATATCTATATACGTGCGTATAAAACCTTTAGAATAAGTTAGAACTGAAACTCACTACACTACAGTGAGTTTCCATACAGCAGAAATCCAAGGTCCATTGAATTGTTGAACAGCTGTAGTGTTAACTGTCAACGACTGACTGAGACCGTTTTACATAAAAAAGTGATTCCTTTATATTATATTTTTCTAATACCAACTCAACACATTGAAATATATGTACATACATACGTATGTATGGACATATATATATTGAATTCATTCTAAATGTTTATAGTATTGTAGCGCCCGAAAATTCTTTAATATTTTATGTAAATTTTTGTGTCAAAATTAACTACGACTACAGTCATCCCCCCTCCTACTGTCCTTGTCATCCCTTTGTAACTGTATTATGCGTTGTGTCTACAAGCAAGTGCGTAGCAATTAATAATTATTCATATTTCAAACACAAAATTTAATTAAAAATTTTTACAAAAAGAACAAATATATTCAGAAGGAAACTCCACTCCGACGTGCGTTGCGGCTATGCGTATTGTACACGCTTTGCGTCATGTCGCTCATAATAAAGTTGAACTTAAATAAAATAATATAAAATGGTTCTAAAAAAGTAATAAAGTCTTTATGGAAAATATTGTGCTTAATTTCGCATGCAATGTATTAAGCAACCCCTTGAATTGTTCCCATAAAATTTCGTTCAGTGTACGTTTTTTATGATATTTTTGTTAAGAAACACTGCTGTTGATGTTGTTCGAGCCGTACATTGCTTCTTGACTGGCGTTGTCACCATTGTTGCTGCTGTTGGTTAGTGTTTGTTCTTATATCCTTTTAAGCTTACTGCAAACAAAATTACTGCCTTGTGAGAGGTGGAGAAATATCTGTTTGATTCTCTTGCATATTTAAGCAACCTCACATTATTAGAATCAGATGCACTAGCGACGAAATCGCAATGCGATGGATAAGCGAATTTTTTTTCAGTATGTAAATAAAGGCACACTATTTCTTGTTATTATGTAAATATTTACGTCTTTCGCAAAAATTTGAAACCATTCAATTCCCTGCACTGAATAGAAAGATAATCCTAAATAGCTAATTCTTTAACATATATCATCAAAAGTACAATATGAAAGCAAAAAAAATATTCTTCTTAAAATGGAATAAATAATTTAAGTTCTATTTATGTTACAAAGCTTTTCTCCGTTACACAAATGTTTGTTAAGCTTGGTTTTTTTTCGATTCTCACCAATATACGAAGTGTTCTTCAATCAGGGAAAAACTTTTTATTTTATTTAATTTTTTATCTGTTTTTCTAATCAAATACTATTGCAAACTTTAAACAAAGTTAAAAAGTTATGCTATTAAGAAGGATTAACTTAATTTTCGAATAATAATAATAATAATAATGTGGCCTTCGTAGCTCAGAAGGTTTGTGATTCAATACCTGCAGCAGTCATATCTTGCCTAGCACTGGCAACACTAGCGAGATTAATAAACTCTAATATTCAATAGTTCGGAATAGAATATGATCCCCAATACCCTTGATCAGTAAACATTGGTAGTTTTAGAGAGGCCTATACTCCTATACTGGAATGCACAAAAAATAATAATACAAAAGTATGGCACTAAGCAGTGCGNCCTAGCACTGGCAACACTAGCGAGATTAATAAACTCTAATATTCAATAGTTCGGAATAGAATATGATCCCCAATACCCTTGATCAGTAAACATTGGTAGTTTTAGAGAGGCCTATACTCCTATACTGGAATGCACAAAAAATAATAATACAAAAGTATGGCACTAAGCAGTGCGTCCGTAGCGTAGTGGTTAGTGTACTGAACTAACACTCAGAAGGTTCGTGATTCAATACCGGCGGCGGTCATATCTCGCCTAGCACTGGCAATGGTAGCATGATTAATAATTGCCAAAGAAACTATCTTTAGTTGTTCGGAGTCGACTATAAATAGAAGGTCCCCATTACCCTTGTTCAATAAATTTTAGAGTGCAAAAGGAAAAAAAAAAAAAATCATTCTACACGAAAGTCAATCCTTCATGCGTATTTCCAATAAAACTAAAAAAATTAAAACATTTTTGAAACTTATCTGACTTCCATCGCTCATTGAAACAGAACAACATTTTTTTAAATAATTTTGTTTTTTCTCAAGTTTTGATTCTATTAATACATATAGGAAATCTGCAGTTGATTTTTTATTTGTTTTTCCTTCCTTTTTTTCGCCTATCTCTCTGTATCTCTGTCTGCCTCCTTATTTGCTTCCCTTATACTCCTTATTTGCAGTGTAGAACTTTTGAAATTATTGTATTTTGAACGGATTTCCTGTGTCTTATAGTTTCCTTTTATTATATTTCTATTTTCCTTATCCTTCTACCTCTCTCTTCTCTGTTTTCTCTCTTTCTCTTGCTCTCTCCCTTCTCATAACCATCTCCTATTTACAGAACAGAACTTGTGAGATTATTGCGTTTCGAACGGACTAACTGTGTCTAATTGATTTCTTCTATTATATTTCTACTTTCTCTATTCATACCCCTCTCAGTCTCTCTTTCTTTCCATTTTAAAGAGTTAAAATGGAAAGACTTTCGGCTTTCTCTGTCTCTTTTCCTCCTTAAGCCCTATTACCTATTACCAATAGAGACTTTTTAAAATAATTGTATTTCGATCAGATTTACTATATTTTTCGACATTCTACCCTCTATCTTTCTCTTCCAAACTTTAGTTTTTGTATGCATATTAAAGATCATTTGACTTCGAATAGACGTTTATATTGTAATATTTAGCATTTTGGCCTACTGAGCCCACTTTGTAATAATAGCGTTAGCTTTACAATAACTGTAACTATACTTTCTGAAATTTGAGACATTATACATTCTATGGACGAAAATACTTTCATTGGTTTATTTTTAGATAAAAAGAAACAATTCTATTTCTAATATATAAATAATTGAATTCTCAAGTCTGAAATAATCGAAATAATCAAGAGCTGTCACAGTCCTTCTAATCCTATTCGGAATACACATCTTATATCTGGTTCGAAACGTAAAAACTTGGTTTATAATTGTATTATTTTGAATAAAACTACTCTTTTATAGAGTTGGTTTGGTAGACGAAGATTTTGTAAGAAGTTCACTCCTTACATAATATCATAGTTATTGAAATACGAGTTTTTGAAATCACATTGTCATTTGGGAACGATTTCACACAGCCGTAGGGCTAAGAAGAGTTAAAGACGTTATTATTATATAGTTTTCAATTTAAAAAAAAAAACTTTTTTTTAATTTAAAAGTTAAAAATATTGAATTTACATTAAGCTCCATTTAATGTTATAGCATTTTCAATCATTACAGTACAAATGTAGGTGACCGTTGCTTTCCTAAAAATTTTCTTAAAATGCAAAGTATGTCAAATAATCGGCGGCAATAACAGCAAGTCCAACAATACCGATTCTTACTTAGTCATCGATTATGCTGAATTTTTATGATGTCATTGTAACAACAATCCAATGACATCACAAACACACTCCGATTAATCATATATTGTTGGCCCTACGAGTATAAAGTTCATCCCAGTCTAAAAATATAGCCATCGATTAGAGATGAAATTTCAAATTACTTCATTTAATTTTCGTTTCTTATTTTGTGTAATTTTTTCGATGGGACGGAGCTACAAACATACATTAATTTAATCGCACGATTGCAATAAAACTCTGACAACATTTACAACAACCAACTGCACTTGAGATGCCTGCATTGAAGAGTCTAAGAATATTTCCAGGACATAATTTCAAGTTGTTAGTTTGTTGCAATCATTTTATTATTATTATTATTATTTTCTGCTTCCTAAACACACGAGTGAGAATTTCATTACTTTCGTAAATGAAAAAAAAAAAAATGGGGAATAACAGAAATGAAAAATAATAATAGGAAAGCGGAGTTTTTACAAAACGCAACACGGGGTGTACTCTAAATTGTTGCAATTACGCAGAGTTACGCAGCAAAATGCGGCAAAAACACCGGATGGTGAAGGGAAAATTTACATGCGCAATAAATATAAACGGATGCAAGGGATTTACTAAAAGACAAATAAAATGAATGAATGGATAAAATTGCTTAGCTACGGAAAAAGGGTGCATACACTTATCCGATTTTCAAAAAGCCAACAACATTGTAGGAATGAAGTAAGCGAGCAAGCAAGGATGGGCAAACGGACGGACGGATGAACGATCGGCGAAATGGCAGGACGAAGGGAAGGAAGGAAGGAAGGCAAACAAACTCATGACATTTGTTGTCAACGCTGTCGTAAGGAACGGCACTCGAACGAAACAATAAAGCGATGTATCGAATGGTAGATGTGTGTCATTCTGTGAGCGGTGATGGAAATCAATTCAATTTAGTTGGAACACAAGTACATAGGAATTGATGCACGCACTTGCAACGGTTTCACTTAATTTCTCATTTACCCATCTTCAGTGCAGTTGTCATGGCAATAAAGTCAAAATGAATGACAAGCCTACTGCCGCACATGGATGACGGCATCAGTACAGTATTAAAAATGGTACTGCATTCTTTCCATACGATCATGAAATTATGTAGAAAAAAATTAATTAAATAAGAAAAAAATAAAATCAACAAAAAAAGCTGGTCAGAAATTTGTATAGGAATAACTGCTCTCATGCGGTCCTGCAACTCTATGTAGCTGTTTTATAAAATTTCATGTTAAAAACACACTCACTTGAGCAGACATTGACATTGCAAAACGATTTTTCATCTATAAAGTAAGTACAAATTATATTAAAAATTATATGACAACTTTTTAACTAATATTCAAGTTCGTTATTCCCGTTAATCCATTAAGAAACATACAGGCTCAAGTTGGCTGCAACCATTTTCTCACAGGTAAAGCCACACTCAGGCAGCGATAAATAGCACTTAGTATTTCTGGAAACCAAATCACGATAATTTGCTGTCTGACAACTAAAGTTGTTTTAGATTTTTAGAAATCATCAATTTGTTTTTTTTTTTTTTTAAAAGTAGTTAAAATTTTATGAATATTGAGGAATATGAAGAATATAAATCAATTCAGCTCTAGATGAAGATTTTGTTTCATTTGTTTTTTCTTCTATACTCAGCTTGGAAGCATAAGGCTTTCATGTAGTGTTTCCATCGAAGTTTCTGCATTAAAATATTTTTAGTAAATCAAAACCAAAAATTATTTTGAATAATTTTGTAAAAATGTTGAATAGTTATTTTCAAAATTAGCCAACATTCGGCAATTAACGAAAATTTGCTGATTAATAATAAAAATCTTTTGTGAGATTCCAAAAAATTGTCAACAAATTTGTTGTCCTTATTTTCTTCAGTATATACGGAACGAATTGTTGGAAATTAACACGAATATATGTACATATTTATATTATATTTTCTATAATATCACTGATATTCTCTATTTTCACAATGCAATGATAAATTAAATAATTTTCTGCAAAAAAATTATTTTTCTGCCAAAAGTATTTGAGACAACAAAAAGGAGTAATAGAAGCTCATTAGCCACTTGGAAATGGCTCTGAGTCCCATTTTTATCGTGTCACTTCTTAATTCCATTTGATTAAATTTTCTCATGATTTTTTTTACTATTATTATTTTCTGTCGTATTATTTGTGAAGTTTCATCATCATTTGTCAATTGGTAAAGTGCCAAGATCCTCTTTTGTTTTATGCACAGTGTGCCAATGCCTTTTTTTGTGGCATCTTCATTGTCAGCGTCCCTCAACCAATATTTGTCGTTTGTCTTATTTTTATTTATAATGAAATTGAAAGGAAATTAAGTTTTCCGTAACACACAGGCGTTCGGAATATCTGGAATATATCATTTCATGCGTTCGGAATAAGTAATGCAATGTCATCTTACAAGTTTCATCCTCGCTGATACGTAGTAGGACGTGCATAGTAATCCGCTCGCATGTCGTAACGTTTGGTGCTTCATCTTGTCGACTTAGTTTACATAAAATTTTATACTGTGCCATGCCATAAAATGCTACTGCTGCTGTTGCTGCACACCAACAACATTGACTTTGACAGTTCGCTGCGAACTTTTACAATGCATCACTTTCACTTGGATTGCAACTTAAAATATATTGGCGCTAGCTGGCACAGCCACCACCGCGAACTTCGCAAACATCGCCAGCACTTAAAACTGCATTAGTAGTAGCGGATTCGCTTGTCAAGGGAAGCAATAAAAAATTCCAAATGTCTGCTGCACGGCAGAGTGACGTATTACATGAAATTATTTTCAGGGTTAGGATGCAAAAGCTATACCATTTACAACAAACTAGCATTCTGCAAAGCAAACACAAGCAGATCCGGCACCATTAAGTGGAAAACTTTGTAGAAGAAGCTCAGTAATGACGGTTGCTCATTATTTCACTTCTCCTTTGGTTATTAAATTATTTTCAGCAATAGTTTAAAAATTGAAATTTCTGAAATCTGTTTGGATGTCAAAACTAACAAACTTGTATAAAAACATAAAATTAATTTCCAAGAAATTCTGAAATACGAGCATGATTGCTCCTAATTTTATTTGCAGTTCACTCTGTTCCGTATCGTACTTAGCAGTTCCGAATAAGCACATCTGCAGATTTGGCGCCTAAAGAAGGTAGAGTGCGTTGCTTCAAGCTGTCTTACAAGATATTGACAGATATTGTCAAGATATTACCAGGAATAAATTGAAATATTATTGTGTAAACAGTCATTTGTGTAACTGAACATCGTTCGCTGTAATTAGAAGAAGTTGCAAATCATAAATATATTTTCGAAGTGCTAGCAATGAAAATAAATATTTAGCTATATTTTCAAAGTCAAGTTTTTTACTAGATTTTACTTAGAACTTATTATCAAAATATGGCTTAAAGTGCAGACGTAATCATTAATTAATTAAAGTTAATTATTTGCTTTAATTGTAGTTTTCAAATCGAATAATTTAAAAATTTTTTTATTTCAAATGGTGCAATTAAAGAATTGTTTAATACTGGCCAAAGCGCATTGTTTTTAATTAAAGAAAATTACTGTCGGTTATATCGCATTTTCCAATAGGGACATAACAATTTTAAGTTTTAGTGTGAACGCACTCTTAAACATTTAACATGATCTGGTTATGCCAAACGTCAGTCAAGCTCAACATTTTTATCATGGTGAAGTTTAAAAACGAACAAAGTTTCGAAGTTATTAAAAATTACTACCAAAATTCTGCAACTTTAAGAGCGTTTACTCCAATTTTCGGTTGTAATAATCGTCACACCAGACAAACTGAAATATTCATTATTAGATGTTCCTGTAGCAGTGAGACAACACACCGGTCAAAATACTGACGATATCGTAGCCGTAAGTGCTTCAGTTCAAAATGAACCAAATCAGATGATTTCATGCCGTTCAGAGGAATTGGTAATATCTCAATAATATCTTGGCCTACACGCTTACAAGATCAAATTAATCCAAGAACTGAAGCTTCTTAATAATTTGAAGCGCCGAAACTTCTCAGATTGGGCTCTGCTTAAGTTTGCAGAAAATTCTGAATTTTATGGAAAAATCATCTACAGCGATGAAGCTGATTTTTGTCTTAATGGCTATGTCAATAAGCGAAATATGCGTTATTGAACAGCAACACTTCTTCATTATAACCACAAAAGTGACCGTGTGGTG
>JXPL01011644.1:5015-20182 GCA_001015235.1 Sphyracephala brevicornis | reverse complement strand
TTTGAAAATATTTTTCTAAATAAATCGTTAAATCCACGTCAACTTAAGGGCATAAATAGAAATAACTATTCATATCGAATTCCATAGCTGAAGAAACTAGAGTTCTTTCTAAATAATAATTAAAGTAATCGATAATTATATAAAGAAGAAGAATTTGAACTTTGAGGTGCTGTTATTCTTAGATAGTGCTCCAGATCATCTAGAAACTTGAGTACCCGCATCGTTCAAATAGAATTTCAACCACCAAACGCAACTTAATTTCTGCAGCCACTAGAACAAGGTTTTATTTATAACTTTAATAAAAATGCTATAGTAGAATATCATTACAATAGACTTTAGAAAGAGATGAATCGAAATCAGTTGATGTAACTATTGACTGGAAGCAATTTTCAGTTAATATTGATTGTAATATTGTATATAATAATATTGATATAATTTCCTCTTCATTAAAAGAACTGAAAAAAGTCAACATGAAAGGAATGTTGGCGGAAGATTTGGCCTTTGGATTTCAAAAGAAACGCGTTTGAATTTACAGAAAAATATATTGTTGGAATATTAGAACTTACCAAGTTAATGGGAGGTGAAGGTTTTGAGGATATAGATACTCTGAATCTTTAATAGAAGATTTCGATTATTATTTATTGGTTTTAACTTTGTTTAAGATTATTAATAAAAAAGAAGTTGCTTATTTAATAAAATTAAATTTAAAAAGAAAGAAATGTTTTTAATAATTTTGCACAACCTAATTCCGCTTTCTATATTGTATTTTGTTGAGGGTTTCATACAACACGATTTTACACAATACGACATTTTCTACTGTTTTACAAGGGGGTTGGTATTTTTTTGTATGTATGAACATATTTATATACTCGTATACTACATATAAAAAACATGCCTTAGTTCTAAGCACAAATTAAGCCTTGTATTGAAACTCATTCTGTGCTTCTATTAAATATTTGAAGTCAAATTCATTAATAATAAATTATTTTGCTAACAAAATAGTAACCGATATCAGCTAAACACATCAGATAAATTATCTAAAACATTTTATGACGCACTCACACATTTTACAAACATTTGAAAACTTGTATTAAAATGACAAAAAATGTATATTGTGTGACAAAAATATAAAGTATCGAAGTAGAACATTTAAACATCAACGAAAAACATACAAACGATAGAAAAAAATTTCAAATACTCGTAGATACATTCTACTGAATGAACAGAAATATTTTATCATTTTCTGTACTTCTATTGATTTAACACGGTTTCTTTGCGTAAAAAAAAATAAAAAGATATAAAACTTATATAATGAGACAAATTCAAAAACATTAAATAAAAAAACAACACTAATAATATTGAAGGTTAATGTATNTAATGAGACAAATTCAAAAACATTAAATAAAAAAACAACACTAATAATATTGAAGGTTAATGTATCTGAATTTTATCTTTTTAGAGCTATTAATACTCGTACACCAAAGTAAACAAACATTTTAAAAAACAAACTTCTTATGACAATTTTTTGGTTTAAATTGAACTTGTGTGTTGCTTAACTAAAATATATTTCAAAGTAAATACAAAATTTTTAAAAATAAACCACTGACGTGTGTTGTGAAAAGATTTTAAAATTTTTTAAATTACTAATAAATACTCGAATAAACAAAAACAGTGCCAGTTAAGCAGTTGTAATTATGGGATTTAATTTATTGTAAAAAATTTAAAACAATATAAAAATAGGAATTTAATTTATTTTAAATAATGAGTTATTTTTTAAANTTATTGTAAAAAATTTAAAACAATATAAAAATCGGAATTTAATTTATTTACAATATTTAGTTATTTTTTAATNAAAAAATAAACCACTGACGTGTGTTGTGAAAAGATTTTAAAATTTTTTAAATTACTAATAAATACTCGAAGAAACAAAAACAGTGCCAGTTAAGCAGTTGTAATTATGGGATTTAATTTATTGTAAAAAATTTAAAACAATATAAAAATAGGAATTTAATTTATTTTAAATAATGAGTTATTTTTTAAAGATGTTTTACTTACAATTAGATATTTAGAAATGTTTGATAAATGATTAAAGCACAATTGACAATCAATATTCTTTGGCCAGAGTAGAAGCTAAAGTCATTATATTTCTAATAGCTTCCATAGATGAACTTTTGTAAGGGAATGAGCTATATGTATGAAATTGCTTCCCAGAAAGCGTCATCGTTTCTTGGTACTTCTTGTGANGGTACTTCTTGGGAAGCGCTTCCCAATTAATACATATTTTTTGCTTGGTAAGATGCTGATACAAATGCAAATTACATAAACAACACCCTTCAGAATATGATCACAAAAAATAAAAAGCACATATAGAAGTAAACATTTCAGCAATGCCCATATAAACACCTCATATAAATAATTACATATTACGCAATGATGTGCTGCGTAACGAGTAGTAAATGAACACTTGAACAGACACTTAAAATGAATCGTAAAAAACAATTAATTTATAATTAATAAGAAGTATAAAAAAATAATATAAACATCATAAAAGCAAAACTGTATTAGGAAAGAGCGCGTAGTGAGAAAAGAATTCAAGTGTACTTGTTGCAGATCACTGATCTACATAAAGCCGAATCGGACCTGTTAATATTATGCAGATGATAAATGCATTTAAAGTGACATGTTAACTCGCCACAGAAGTCTGAGTTCTGCCTGTTTTATGTATGTCATTATAATTTCATCATATGATTAAAAGAATTTGTCAAATATTAAATGCAGTGTGATTTTAGTAATTTCTTGCGAAAACGGCACCTAGGCAGGTCAGTTAGTTGAGTGTGTCCGTTATTAAATATTTCTAATAACTTTATGTTTTAAATTTATGCTTATACAGAAAATCAATAAAAATTTGAAATATTTAAATTATTTAGATTAATGAAATAATTAACAACAAGTATGCAGATTCTTTAGCGAATTATAATTTGAAAGCGCATAGCTAAAGTATGATACATATGTACTACTTTATTTAAAACTACTCAATACATATGACAATAAATGTATAACTTGTTTTGAAAATATGTTAAATATTTATGCAAATAACTAATTGAAATTTTTACAACTTTTGATTAAGTATTAATCTATAATCAATACAATATCAATACAATACAATATACAATCAATAATAATAATCAAAACAAGAAAACTGTTGATATTTTCAAATCACTTAGAATTTATTGTAAAACTTAACACACCTGATGAAATACCCGTCTATTTTACAAAATGACATCATTTTACAAATCAATACATATTAATAATCCGAAATAATCATAAATATAATCAATATGGTCAGCAAAAGATATCAGATGAAATCAACTGAAGTGTGAATCATCAACGCCAGCGCATGGATCCATCAACATCAGAATAGATTTTGAAGTCCAAAGTGTTTACATTTTTATTAAGAAATGCATTGACAGCAAATACGAAGGAAATGTTCTATGCTTGAAAACCAATCTATGCAGTAACATAGTATCTAAGCGGGGCCTCTATGCACTACAAAATTTTCATATGTACAAAGTGTTGGCAAACATCAATGTAATAAAAAAAATTAGAGAAAACAAAGTTATAGGCTCATAAAATATATGTTTTTTTTTTCTTTATGTGCACTAAAGTGGTTAACATTGATTTAATTTGTTTTAATTAAGAAGATGGAACTGTTTAGCCCACACAAAATGCTGGTGAATGTGCAGCTCAAAAATGACAAATTATACTGAACAATATAAATGCACAACTGAAGAACTTGACACATATTAAATGCTGGCATTACTACAATGCCAACAAACAATAATACGAAGTCAACAAACAATTTCAAATATTAATTTATGTTTATAATATTGTAAACCATGGCGCTACTGTGTACCTAACAGAGATCACCACCAAGCCACATAATATCTACGTACACTGCACGCATGCTTGTTCTTTCGTAGCACATCTCAAAACATAAAAAATTTAGTCTTTGTAATTATATTTGCATACACCTGCATAAAGTTGCTGTGCTTCGAGTTTTTAATACTTCGTAATAAGTATATATGAGTATCTTCAAACTTCGTAATAAGTATATGTGAGTGTTTCATGCTTCATGAAATGTTGAATTTATTTACTATTCGTTATGAAGTATATATTAATAATAAATAGTTCTGAGTACTGCTAATTTCGAGTGTGAGTAGATATGTGTTTTTTAGTGAATTTTTTAGAAATACTTTTACGACGAATTCGCTACTTGTTGTTGATCACTGGTAGCTACTAACAAGAAAACAATTTTTTCTATGAAATTTGTTGGCTATAATCTCAATGCGTAAGTCCACTAAATCGAAATCTTTATTAAGCATACTATTTGTTATTATTAATTTTCAGCATTAGCATAACTTAATATTAATTTATGCAAAATTTTTAATTTTTTTAAAAACCTTTTAACAAAAACAAACCATTGACAAAAACATGGCTAACTGAATTAAGGGTTATTTCGTGTGTCTCACATAATTATATAACGAAATCTTAATGAAGTGTTAAAGATACTCGTATAAAAGATACCTATAAGCTGCATTAGTTCAAAATGCGTTTAATTTTTATGTAATTCAAAAATATAAATTAATATTTTATGAAATAGCATAATTTGAAATGCTTTGATCTTTTAGTTTAAATACGCGTATTTGACAAAGTATATATATAATATAGTTATGCAAATTAGCGGCTGAAACTGTGAGAAATTTTGTGGATATAATTTATTTTAAATTTTATCGATACGTAATTTATGAAGTCTTATTAATTGCACACGTGAATTAATAAGTCAAGGTAGAAATACTTAGCAGAAATTAAGGCGGTAATATTTTGATTTTTATGAATTAATGCAAAGAATGTATTAAATTCAAAATGTTAAAATTGTTATGAGTGTCTGAGGTTACGAGATCTGTAGAAAAAAATGTGACTTTTTCAAATTGTGCGGTCAAAGTGCATTCGATTTTCGAATGTTTTGTTTTGTTATCTTGGTACACATGTCCCCAACATACGCTGATATTATTAGTCATTTTTAGTTTGTTTTTAACAAATGTTTGGTGTGGTCGTCGATTTTTTGCTATCTCCCCAATCCTGGTAAAACTGCGTTTTTTCATGGATCTTTTCAGTTTTAGGAACAGTAAAAAATTGCAGTGCGCCAAGTCTGGTGAATGCGGTAGCTCAGGCATGATTACGCTGTTGTTTATCAAAAAAATTAAAAATATTTCTTATTGGAAATTAGAGCAGAAATGGTGTTAGACATCAATATGATTTTTTTCTATTTTATATTGGTTCGCAACGATATATTTGAAGGGAACAAAATAGAAACTGATGATTAATTCATTTTTTTTTTAACAGACCTCATTTAAGCAGGGTATACACCATGATAATGTAAATTTTTAATTTCTTGAAAAGTTTGGTTGCAAACCTGAAATTTTGTTTGTAACCAAACCAAGTTTGTATACCAATTTCAACGTGTATACCCTGCTTCAGCAATATATTTTATATATTTTTAAAATTATAAAAATTTTGTTTTAGAAATTCATTGTAATTATAACTTGTTTATTTTTTTTTATTCATTTCGTAAATGTACTATAAACTATATTTCAGATTATGGTTCTGGATGATGAATTCTAGTAATTCTACGTATTTAAGAAAACCATTTAGGCATAATTCGTATAACCAATTTTACAAGGCACACACTTATCAGCACATTTCAGCTAATAAACAACAACTTGTTTAAATTTTTACATTTTCTATAGCATTTATAAAGCAAACTATTATGTTGCTGAATAACATACGAAATATTTAATTTCACGCTCTATGGCCAATTAGTGTTTAGGGCCTATGGGCGGCGAAAAAATATTTCAGACAAATAATACAGCGAAATACAACAAATCACTTTTTAAATGCATAATGAAAAATAATGTAAACAAATAAATAAAACAAAATTTAATGAGAAAATTGTATGAAAACATGAACTGTACTGGTCGTGACATTGATGGCATTGAGACAAAATCGTACAACATAAAAATTCTTTCCGTATCAATAATTTTTCGAGCACTTACTATGTTTTGACTGAAATGTATTAAAATGAAACATAAAAGCCAATTTCAGTTTGCTACATTAAAGATTAAAATACACACAAAAAAAAAGAATTAAAAATAATGTCATTAATGTTTTTGTTATTTTTTATAATTAAAAAGTTCATACATTTTAACCTCGTTTTTTGTAGAAATATGAATTACAATTGCGTTTGTGAAACGGCACAGAAATTCAATTCAAAGGCTACATAGAAATTAAAAATTTGTTTAGAGTGACATAAGCACTTAAAAAAACTGTGATGTTATTTAACAAACAATTATATTTTTGTATTTTTGTATTTTTATAACATTTTGGCTTAGAAATTTTATGCTTTGACAGCGCCTAATAAATCAAAGTTAGTTCATATCAAAAATGTTGATAAGGCTGATTGCAACATGTTGCTGAAGATTTTTACGAGCCAAATTGAATTTTTGTTTATTTTTATACTTATTACGCTAAGTATATGTGTTTAGATTAACAAATATGTTAAAAAATGTGTTATGTGCGACTATATATCAACATTTTGCGTTATCTATGTGTAAATATTTATGACTTTTTAATAATTTTTTCAAATACAAATACTATATACAAAAGTGCTATTTAGCAGGTTTAGCTATTTTTATTTAAATACATGCAAATATGTTGTATATTCGTCATTTATCATTTGATAACAAAATTTAGCTGGCAGGTAAAAGTATGTAAAAAAGTGTATTAAAAAATTTATTAAAAAATTTATAAAAAAATGTATTAAAAAATGTTTTAAAAATTGTTCAAGGAAATGTGCCATATTAGCAATTTTTAGTTATCAAAAGAAAATAGCGTCAGTCAAAGATTGGGCCGCACTTTCATTTTCATTTGCCAATATAAAATGTTGCCAAAAACGTTTCCCACGAAACAGCAAAACATTTTAAAAAATAGTTAATTTAATCTGTTAATTTCTCGTTACGCAACAGTTGTTTTTATTTTGAAACAAACAGTTTTTAAACATAATTATTTGCAAGTTGAACTCAGCATGTCAGCCTGAACTCAGGCCATTAATAATTGAAACATGTTTTCTCACACAAACATACAACAAAACTACTTCCAATGCAATTAAATGTAGAACAACAACATATCAGCTTAAAATTGCAATTAAAGTAATTATAATTGGCGTTATTTATTGCATTATTATTATGTATGTGGAGCAGCGAAGGTTATGTATGCATTAAACAACTTCATTTGTAATCAAAGTCGTTAGTATTCGTAATTTACTATCAAACACACCTGTCTAAGACATTATGTGTCACTTCTGACGTTTATCAATTCTAACTAACATAACTCTGCCACAATGCACAACATTTGATTCCATACCTAGTTAGTTGCATTGCTATCTTGGTTGGAATTACCAACTGCCAGTCAAGCATACGCCAAGTATGCTAAGTAGAAATTTTGTGTGGAAATTTTTCAAACAGACTTGCATACTAAAATTTGTATCTAAATGCTTATGCATACATACATTGTTTTAATATTTGTTTTGTTTCGTTGCAGTTGTTATTATTGTTCTCTTCATTAGTGCTGAAACATATACTTTTGTATTTTATTAGAAAAAAGGTTAACTGGCACAATAATTTACTACAAAATAATTGCATTTTTATTCTACTCTAGTAAATGTGCTTTCTGTTACTTGTCACGCGGCGCTTGAATTTATGTTTTTGTTCTATTTTAACGAAATTAAGTTTGCATTAAAATTACAACAAACATTGTTAAAGTTGTTGACATTTTTTGTTGGGCAGACATGGCTATGTATAACCCTACATTATAATAAGACTGTTAGATGAAATTGAGAATGAAAGTATTGATTTACTTTAATTTATTCAAATAATTTTGAATCCTAATCGCTCGATAACTGAAAAAATATTAAAAAAATATTAAATAAATATTAAAAAAATATTAAAAACATATTATAAAAAATTCATATTCTTATATTCCAAATAACAGTAGAGCAACTCTTTCTGGAGGTTCCCATAAAAAATTAATTTTGATATCAATGGGCATATACAATATATTGTATTAAGTTATTGTAATTTTACAACTTTACAAATTTCGATCAACTTTTTGATTCCAACAAATGAGAACGATTCTTAATGTAAAAAGATGNTTCAATTCGGTTTTTAAGATTGGTACTAGTTTTCGAGATATTCAATAAATTACTATTTTACTATTCTTGACAATTAATGATAAGATATAGAGAAAATCGAGCTGCTCATTTCATCGGTTCAAAACGCGATTGCTCACCGAACTCGTTTCTCAATTGGTNCCAAGACACTCAACGAACTAATTTCTCAATTGGTCTATCATTTCATGTGCTGTGTGGCATGTACAGCCGTCTTGTTGGAACCGCAGTTCGACCAAGTTCGAATTTTGAACAAAAAAAGTTCGAAACGGTAACGTTGTTCTGATCGTCGTCTTTAAAAAATATATGCAAATGATTCCGACGGACCATAAATCACACCAAATAATGCATCGTAATACCTGATTTGCTCATCTGACCAAATACGGCAGTTTTGTTGATTAACATAACTATTTAACCAGAAATGAGCTTCGTCGCTTGCAATATTTTTCGTTAAAAAAAAAAACGGATCTTCCTCGTTGTCTAAAGCGCAATCACCGAATATCCAATCCTATGGCAGGTCGTCCGGCTGCAGTTCTTGAAGCAGCTGTACTTTGTATGGCTTTAAACCAAGAGTAACACAATCTCAATTACTGCAAACGAATGGACGGTCTTCATTTACACTGGCAAATACAGCAGTTATATTTTGCTCTGTATACAATCTACGCATACAGACGAGTAGGTGGCTTGATGACCGACAGCACGAAATTGGTGCGAAATTTTGTCATCATGGCTTAAATTGCTTGCGCAGTAGGTCGTTTTATGAAACAACTGATTCAATTTTCTTCTCCAACTATTTTATGACAATATAAGTTAACAATTTTGAATTTTAGTAATATCGCAAGCGACAGCACAAAGTTAGTCAACTAAATTTACAAAGAAAATACAGCATTTGATAAGAAAATAAAATCTTTATAACAGAAAATTTTATGGAAACTATGACTTCAGCTGCAATACTTTAGATAAGTGGGCAGTGCTAAAATTAAGGCGTTTAGTGTGGTTGTACTCGTACTTTTCTTATTATCAGAAAATAGTAATCATCACGTTTTGCAAATATTTGCGAAATTATATTTTGGCAACACGTTGAACAAGCACTTAACAGCAGTTACATACATATTTATTTATATATAAATACTAAGAAATATTATTAAGTCAATTTTTATTTTGAGTTAAACATAAAATATGTATGTATATTAAGCTGTTACAAGAAATAACAACAACTACAACAGCTATAATAATATGCAAACGTAAACCACAAATTTCGCTGATGATTTTAGTCAAGTCGGTAGTGCTGAGTAAGTGTACGAAATTACACAGTGAAAAATAAATTGCGAAAAAAAATCAGATTGGCACGAATATAGAGTACATAGGTAATATTTTTTACCCACAAAACACGAAATGGGTACATCAAAATAAGAAATCTCAC
This sequence comes from Sphyracephala brevicornis, assembly GCA_001015235.1. Lineage (NCBI taxonomy): Eukaryota > Metazoa > Arthropoda > Insecta > Diptera > Diopsidae > Sphyracephala > Sphyracephala brevicornis. The sequence goes on along the minus strand of JXPL01011644.1, from coordinate 10,478 downwards.
GATTTATTATTAACTCAATCCTTTTCCTTCCACAGCCATTTATTAGCCTTTCGAATTATTTACCTGCTGTGGTTAGGCTAAGCTAATTTACGAGTTCATTTCGTATGCAACTGCCGTACTGCAAGTCATAAATTATATTGCTTACTTGCCAGCTTTCTTCATTTAACATTTAAATAAAAATAATATTTATGTGTACTCTTAATAAAGTTTTAAATTTTGCCTTGAAATATGAAATTACATTTCAAACAAACTCAGACTCAGATTCAGATTCAAACTTATACTCAAATAGATTTCTATGAAAACATTACTTACTCGTACATTTGATTTTTGCGCTTGAATTATGCTCACACATTGACCCAAACTAATAAAACATCTTTTGCATAAAATTCGTAAAATAAAACAACAAAATTTATTGGAATAGTTTCCAGTAGAATAATTTTTCACTAATAATTTTAAGCTAAGGTCTGTGTCAATTGACTGTTGCCTTTTGGTTGAAAAATAAAATAGATCAAATGTAGGACTCTGCAGAAAAAAACCAATTTTAATTTAACACACGAATGAGTTTATTAAAAAATTTTTGCACGAGTAATTTATTTATTCTATAAGCAAATTAAATTACTACATAAAAAAATGTTAGATTTAGCCAATGAAAATTATTTTAAGACTGCCTTTTTTCCTTGCTTTTTATGGCATGCATTTTCCTGCCAAAATTTAAGTATTCTTACGTTTCCGTGTATTGTTTTAATCTAGAGCACGTCCTTTTAACAAACTGTAAAACTTATACGTGATTAACACAATATTGTATTAAACAATTAGTAGTTTGAAATTTTCTATAAATTCTTGCAATGATTTGAAAGTATTAAAGAATTTAACTAGATATTACCATGCCTATGGATCTTCCTCAGATCTTAAAATAAAATAAACTATATACAAAACATAATTAATTTCAAACGTTTTAGTGACTACGCTAAATCCTTGCTGTTGTATAGTACATATTAAAATAAATTCAATATAAACATGAAACTGAAAACATGCATTTAAGAATAAAGATTAGCGTTATTCCTAATGATACCAACTGCCCTAGATTTTCCAGTATCGTACTGGAATTACGGTCTCGATACTCTATATGTTGGTCTTGATGAAATGTCATACTGGATTTTATACCTTATTTTCATATCTGTGATAAATTCATTATTTCATCAAATAATGCGATGGAAAAATAATAAAAAAATAATTTCCAATGAAAATAAGCAAAGGGAGCCTTTGAATCACTACTATGACGTAAATGGTCAAACTCAAATTTTATATTAAATTCATATTGACAAATAATAATTGTCTATCGAGTTGACTCAATAATTTTAATACGATTGCCTGTGCTTTTATGTGCTTGAATAGTGAGATGTTCTGTTTATAAAGTGCTATATTAACGCATTTTACGGCAATATTTTAGCACTATTAATGTTATATGCTATTACTATCAGTTATTTTGTTGTGTATTTTAGTAACTTAATCGTTAGTTAAATAGTAAATATTAAATTTTAATACAAATTAAAATTAATGACGGTATTATACTCGTATATCTTCTTATTATATATTATTTCAAGCAGTCTTATATTAAGACTCATATTAAGTCTTATATTACTGCAAGCAGTTAATTTAATAAATTTAAGCCATTGATTTTATATGTAACAAGCGCGAACCCAAACAATTTTAATATTTAAAATTATGCCAATTATTTTAAAGGCACAGTCGAAATCATTTACTACGACATCGCCTACAACGACAAGAACCAAATTCCTAAGATCAAAATGTGCGAACATACTAGACCATTATTTCGCTTATAACGACTACAGTTACTACAGTTAGTTTTTTGTATCGTCTATAACGCCTAAAATGAAAAATAAGGCCACGCGAGAGAAAACAAAAAAACATAACGTATTCAGCGATAAGTTTACCTACTCAGAGAACAAGAACGGATATTGAGTGACAAAGCAAAACGAATTTTCTATATTCCAAGTTTTCGTTGTTGTTTTTATGGTTTTGTTGTTCAGTTGCAGCACTTTTAATTAAGATTTAGACGTCAGGTTGCTAAAAGACTTTTCTGGATTTTACGCAGAATATATTTCGCTTTTGACACGATCTCTTCTTATATTGATTTATAACGAAATTGAATTTCTGCATTTGTCTATATTGGCTGCAAGGGAATTTGTTTTTAAATAAATAAAAGATGCAATAATTCATTATGTCCAGATTTTGTAATGATTACAAATTTGCAATAAAAAATTAAATTGTTCAGTTGTTTTATAATAGGAATGTTCTGCTTTGTTAGAACAGAAAACTACTCTAATGTCCCATCAGGATAATAGCTAGACAATTAGAGCCTTTTCACATTATTCAGTTACCGGCTATCCGGCTGCCGTCTGACCGATTTTTATACTGCTTACATGCGAGTCGGTTTTTACATCTACCAACCGATTGGCTAGCACTTAAATAGTGTGTGTTATTTTCTCAACTTTGCACTATCTCTAGATGCCAATATTCCAAGCACATGCAATGATTATTATTAGCATTAATATTGAATGAATTTTTTTTCAACTACTAACGAAATATTGAGAGTCTTGTGCCCCTCTCGCTTTCAACGCACGTTCCGGCAGTCAATTAGCCGGCAGTCGGATAATGTGAAAAGACTCTTAGTGATTATTTTTGAATATATTTGTTAAATGAAATTGTTCAAATCTGCTTATTTATTAAACAATTTTGTATGCTCAACTCAAACTCTAAGAAATATGCACATTTTATGCACCTATATGCACCTATTTTTCAAGAAAATATTCGTAAATGCTTTTAAAACCTATAGCAAGAAATCACAAACGTAAGAGAAAATAATGCCAAAACTGTTTCAATTTCGCTATAAATTTTACAAACGCCTAATGTACTCGTATACACACATATAGTATTACATATTAGTAATACACGAGTAATACAATCACTCAAAAATAGTATTGCATACAAAATTTAAATACACTTTACATCATTTTTGGCACGTTCTTTGTGTCAAAATAAACGTAAAATATTTAAGACTACAATGTATGTCAACAATACACGCATAAGCACCGGAAGTTTCATGAGTAGATTTAATCCCAACAAAAAATAAAGCAAACATAGAATGGGTAATACACCTGAAATTTATTAGGTGCCAATGCAAATCTAAATATATGTACATACTCGTATGTATATAATAAGTACCATTACTATTGTAGGCACCATTGGCTCTATAGCCTGAATACTTCTGATCTCTACTGGAACATCACACTTACCCACACCTCTGCCATTGCACTTATATTGTATGCAAATTTATTATTTTAATATATAAATAAATTTATTATTACAATATTATTAAATTATTTTTAATGCACTAAAAATATTATAATATATTTGCTATTTTGTTACTCAACTATAAATCATATGACTTGATGTAGCTCAACTGATGTAACGCATCCATTTCGTAGAATTTTTTCAAAATGTATAAATCAAAGCCACTTCCGTTGCGCATTTATTTATGTACGAGTATACATAGATACAATATTTAACGTGCATATCTCTGAGACAAATCGAATGCAGATACAAAAAAATTAACAGCTGGATAACCCACATATGTCAAGACATCAACAAAACTGTGATAAACTGTTTAATGTGCACATTAAATAGATAATTTAAAGCATTTTAAAAAGACATTCAAACACGAATCCAAACGTGTTGGGTAGAAGCTAAGTCACTAGCCACTATGAGGGCAAAAAGAAGTTGTTTTGACCAAAATTAAAATAAATATCAAAAAGATTTTAAAAATTTCCTAAAACTGAAAGTTAAATTAGAAGTTAATATACTGAACACTGAATCGGTCTTTTGAACAAATAATATTTTACAAAATGAACACAATTAACAAAAAACTTATCTCTGAACAACAGCAAAAGGAGCAGTAAAAAGTCGAAGGATATTATCAATAAAAATATCACAATTTCCAGACACAGAAAAATTTTAATTTAATTGGCCGTCTTAATAGATCTAAGCTATTATAAAGGCCATGGGTTACAATATTCACGAATTTCTCTAATTTCACGGTTAGTTGCTGCAGGGATTTAATATTTTTAATAGAATATTTTCAAAAGCAATTATGGACAGCAGTCGTTCACATCAATATTTACTGTGAATTAATGTATTCTAATCATAATTTATATAAATAAAAATAAAATGCTGTTCGTTACTAAGTTCACCACTTGAGAATAAATGGACCGATTTGTATAATTTTTTTTTTAAATGTTCATAAAAGTTCGAAAGTTAAAGAAAAATTAGAAAAGTTGAACGGAAAATTGAAAAATTCGATCACAGAAAACTTTATTAAAAATTGGTCAGGACAACGTCTGTCGAGTCAACTAGAAATTTAATAATAATAGATAATATAATTGATATAAGCTAATTTTTTTCTAACTTTCCATATAATGCGAACTCTAACACTCTAACGGAACATGTTGATCTTTTTTATAAAACAAAATGACTTTGCAGCATTTCTGTAAACTTTTTAACAATTGCAAATTTGTTGAATAGCAAAACTTATATTTTCTGTTAAATGGTTGCTTTTGAGGTCATAGCAATATATCTGGAAACGAAAAAGCAGATGATGAGCATTGCGTACATCTCAGATAGATAGCGGACGAGAGGTATCAGGCATCTATGCTGTTCAGCAAGAATTATATTATATTAAAATCGATGAAGCAACAATGGAATGTAACAATAAACGGTGGTTCTCTACCAGAAATTGCAAGACATGCCGTATTCTGTGGCCAAAACTGTATCTTTCAGATTAAAAGATTAGACAGGCCGGACCAGCAAATCAGTTTTTCATTAAAAATTCATAACCAAAAGAGAGTTGAGAAAAAAAAATTGTAGTAGATATACCAAACGGTTCGTGTGAAATCAATATAAAAACCGGCAGTCAAACAGTGTGAAAAGGGCCTTACGCCAACAGTTTGCCAATGAATTACCTTTCTTTTGAATTGCAATTAATACATACTACAAAAGCATTGTTGATAAAATTTAATCCAATTCAACATTAAGTTAACTTTACCGAACAATTTCAAAATTCTGCAAGTCTGGAAAATCTATATAGCAAAAGTTTCTAACTTCAATCAAATTTTAAACTAATTCAATAATGTATTATTTAAATATTTGAACAACGATAAAAATATATTGCATACAATTTATTAAATTCAACAATCAGATAAAGTGCAAAAATATATATATATATATTAATTTAATTGAAATAACTTAAGTAACTATGCCTTCCGTTCCGATTTTAATGTCTCCATAATACCATAAAAATTAAATAAAACCATAAATACTATGCATGAAGCCCACACATATCTCAGAAATCATGTGGTAACTCAGTGATTCGTACTGAAAATCAAA
>JXPL01011319.1:1775-16271 GCA_001015235.1 Sphyracephala brevicornis | reverse complement strand
TTTCAAAGATGTTGCATTGGTTGAGACTGTAATCAGCCAAGACACTGAATGGCGACAGCGGCGTCACTGTGCTGATAATTTAAACAAAGTAAAAAATGTTTGCAGCAAGGAAATTGGAGAAAAAATGAAGAAAAAGGAAGCAGTTGGCGACGCATCCGATGAAGTGCCGGTTGAGTTGCAAAAAGACCTAACGAAGTTAACAGCTGAAGTGCTACGCCAGTTAACCGTGAACCAAATTAAAAAGGTGCGGTTATTAATTGATGATTCCATGGCAGAAAATGAACGCATTTTGCAAGAGGTAGCACAAAGACGAAATACAGCATTACGGGAGGTTGGTAATCACCTGCATGAATCAGTTCCAGTTTCCAATGATGAGGATGAGAATCGCGTTGAACGCACGTTTGGTGATTGTGAACGTAAAGGCAAATACTCGCATGTAGATCTTATTATGATGATTGACGGCATGAATGGTGAGAAAGGTGCTATAGTTTCAGGTGGTCGGGGCTATTTTCTCACAGGAGCTGCTGTATTTCTAGAGCAAGCTCTGATACAACACTCATTGCATTTGTTGTTTGAACGGGGCTTCACTCCTCTCTATACACCCTTCTTCATGCGCAAAGAGGTAATGCAAGAAGTAGCGCAGCTTTCGCAATTTGATGAAGAACTTTATAAAGTTGTAGGCAAAGGCAATGAACGTCCTGAAGAAGCAGGGGTAGATGAGAAATATTTAATTGCAACTTCCGAGCAGCCCATTGCTGCATATCATCGTGATGAATGGCTGCCAGAGACTTCGTTGCCCATAAAATATGCAGGCTTGTCTACATGTTTCAGGCAGGAAGTAGGTTCACATGGACGTGATACGCGTGGCATTTTCCGTGTACATCAATTTGAAAAAGTGGAGCAGTTTGTTCTTACATCACCACATGATAACAAATCCTGGGATATGATGGATGAAATGATTGCTAATGCTGAACACTTCTGCCAATCACTTGACTTACCTTATCGCATCGTAAACATTGTCTCCGGCGCACTTAACCATGCTGCAGCCAAAAAGTTAGATTTGGAAGCTTGGTTTAGTGGCAGTGGTGCTTACAGAGAATTGGTTTCATGTTCAAACTGTCTGGACTATCAAGCTCGTCGTTTATTGGTGCGTTATGGCCAAACAAAGAAAATGAATGCGGCGGTGGATTATGTGCATATGCTGAATGCAACGATGTGCGCCACGACACGCGTAATATGTGCCATTCTAGAAACCCATCAAACAGAAACTGGCGTCAAAGTGCCAGAGCCACTTCAAAAGTATATGCCAGAAAAATATCGTGTTGAAATTCCATTCGTAAAACCTGCACCAATTGATGTAGAAGCAACTAATGTCAAGAAGACCAAAAACAAAAAAGATGCCGCAGCTGCTTAGTTGCATAAACTAAGAATTGAAGAATGATGTCCCAATTCTAATGCTTCAGTCTCTTAATTTTGCTTATTAAAACAATGATTTAATTTTTGGCCCTAAATGCTTGAAACAGAATTCATAATTGAAAAATTATTAACTAAGAAATTAATTTTAATTCTTCTTCTTTTTTAAATTTTAAGGTATTTTTTACTGTTATTTATGGCATTCATTTGCATTTCTATTTTAAATAAAGAAAAGGAAACAACTCAGCGAAAATGATGTGAAATGTGATTTTCTTGTTGAATTCTTAAAAGAAAATGTTTCTACGAGAAACAAAAAGCGAATAGATATGTATATAGGTACATGTATACTTGTAGAAAATAAATCATACATTAAGCTTCTAGCTTTTGTTTGACTATATAGAAAACATCTAAGGCTATGCATATTTTATGCATATTCTATCTAAATGCAACCTGAATTCATATTTAATAATAATATTGGTTATGTCTGATTATGGGGTTTGAATATAATACTGCACATACATCGTTTTATTAGTTGTAATTAACTTTTAAGCTCTGATCGTGTGTTCTTACGCAGGTTAAAATTTTTTTTTGAGGTCCTGCAAAGCATATTTCTGTTATAGTTGTGTTTCAAATGATCTACCAGTTGTCTTCGCTAATAGGCAACAACAAAAAATTGTTAAATTTTCAAATATTTTGTTTTACCTTAATAGGTGAAATTACATGTATATATGTAAATATATATATATGTATATGAGAATTCAACAAAGGAATAGTAAGGAATTCTAGCAAGCNACATATATATATGTATATTAGAATTCAACAAAGGAATAGGAAGGAATTGTAGCAAGCACTGAATAACATATATACATATTACTTTAACAAAATAATGGTAAATAAATACAAGTAATGAAAAAAANATTTTGTTTTACCTTAATAGGTGAAATTACATGTATATATGTAAATATATATATATGTATATGNCTCAAAAAATAAAAATGTGTTTTTGGTGTACCTTTAACTAATGGACCTTAAAAATGTAAAAATTCCTAGGCTGCACTACGGCGTTAGTATTCATTCTCAAGAGCCAGAACTGNAATAGGTGAAATTACATGTATATATGTAAATACATATATATATGTATATTAGAATTCAACAAAGGAATAGGAAGGAATTGTAGCAAGCACTGAATAACATATATACATATTACTTTAACAAAATAATGGTAAATAAATACAAGTAATGAAAAAAAGAACGAGACACAATTAATACATACATATCTCAAAAAATAAAAATGTGTTTTTGGTGTACCTTTAACTAATGGACCTTAAAAATGTAAAAATTCCTAGGCTGCACTACAGCGTTAGTATTCATTCTCAAGAGGCAGAACTAGTTTCTGCATTGTGTAAATATAAATATAAGGGCATCAATTTTCCCTAAAGCGTTCCCATGGAAACATTTATGACAGAGTTTGTTATTTGAAAGAGTTTATTATTTGAAAGAAGTTTTGCCATTCACTTGAATTTAGTTTTAATCTAAAACCAAAGAAAATTTCATCATTAATTTATAAATTTCATTGTCAATTTAAACTTAAATAAAAAATTGTACATGACTTTAGTAAAAAAAAAACGGCTTTTGAAAATGTTCTTAAATAAAGATTCTCGTTGGGATCGCATAAGAAAGCGGCAATCCATAAGCTCTTCCCGGTCCCTTAGGTCGGATGTAATCCGTCGTTTCATAGACATTGATTTTATTGGTGAGCGCAATGAAAGCATTCTTAAAGGTGAAAGTGAAAAAGGACCCCAATTAGATCCGGTACTAGTAATGGATATGCGACACCAACTAGTAAGTATAATTTATGTGTAAGGTGTTTTAGTAACATTTTTTTTATATAATCTATCAACCAAAATAAAGAAAACTTACTGTTAATATGGCAAGTATTATAGTTGCACAAATAGACATAGAAATGTATGTATATGGATGGAATTACCTTCTATTAAACTTTAAAACAAATATTAAATTTTGTCATTGTGAATTTTTTTTGACATGCATAGAGTATTGTAATATTTATCCTCCGCACTGCACAGAAAGAATATATTATTATAAAACCAGCTAGGTCGGACTGACAGACTGACAACTTAGCATTCTAGTATACCACTCCCATAGCAATAAAGTGTACATTGTTATTTCAACGAAACATAAATACATACATATGTACATATCAGTTTCAGGAATTACCAAAAAAATCGTTATCGAAAACTATAAAAAGCCGTAATTTAGATACCTGTCGAGATCATAATGTGGCAGTAGAAGAGCACTATATTGACAATGAATTAAAAAAGTACCGCCAACAATTAGAAAAACATTACCAACGAAATAAACTTACAAAGAGTATAAAAACAAAAGCAGACATCTTCGCAGTAGACAACGATGCTATAAAGCAGGGCCTTTTATTCACTTCAAAGCGTATTGAAGATTTTTATTTGGCACCTATTGAAGCGTTAAATGAAGTCAATAATATGTCGAAAGGTATTAAAGGAATAATAGGGATTGATAAAACCAATGAAATTGACAAGACCTCACAGAAATTGCAAACATCAAATAAAAACCCCATTAATATGAACAATCAACTACAAGAACTGATTCCAATTCAATCCAATGATATCTCTATTGGGGAAATTTCTAAAAATTCATTGGACTCCTTAGTAAACCGACAACTTGTAGATTGTCAAAGTATTACGGAACAGCAAAAAATTACTAAAATCATTAAACATTTTGATATTTCTGCCGATGTCCCGCCGTGTAGTTATACAAACAGAGCCTGGGAAAAGTGCGACTATGAAAAAGCAGTGAAACTGCCAATTGCTAAAGCCAATATAGGCAGTTTTAGCTTGCAAGATAATAAACCGAATTTAGAAATGGAAATTGATAAGGATGATGCATGTAATCGCTGCGTTCAGTTTAAGGACCAAGTGCTAGTATGTAATTATATATGCGAAATCAATCAGGTTTCGGACAACGGCGATGATATAGACTCGGTTATCTCTGACTTGGCGGAGGAAGCATTGAAAGAGCTAGAATTTGAAGAGGGAATGAAAGCTGCACAATATGAAAGTAACACCGAAAAGTTGAAGATCGAACCAGTCCCACTGAAACAACTAAAGCTCCAAACAGACGTTGCTGATATGTTGGTAATAAAACGTTTGGAGACATCAAATTCAAATGGTAATGAAAAACCTGATGATTTTGAGCTTACACCTTCTGAAGATGAATCCACATTGTCCAGCTTAGAGCAAAATAAAATAGTAGAACAACTATTTCAAGTACGCACCAACAGGGACATCCAGACATTAAGAATGTATTTTCAAAAATGGATTCACTTTACAACCATAGAAAAGATAGAACGAGAAAACTTAACCAGCAATAATAATCGTATAAAAAAAATCAACCTATTTCTTGACAAAATTCGGAAAGAAAAGTCACGGCCTCTAAGAAAATGTCGTGTACATAAGAACAGTGAAGCATCTGAAAATGAACTGATAAATGGTGAAGATGAACGCAGAACACGTAATGAAGTTAATATAACGAAATCAAAATTTGATACTCTTTACGCAACAAAAAAATATCAAAACAAGTAAGAAGTGACTTTTTTTGGTCACGAACCAGTTCTAATTATTTATTATTTCAGAATAAAAATTCAGCAAGACATTATTGATTTGCAACGATTAAAGTTGGAGAAACAAGAACGTCTTATAATGCAGCTTAAAATGAATAATTTTTCAAAGGAAGCTAAAGAAGCACGTCTGGATATTAAAAAGGAATTAAAAGCAGTATTACAATTTGGTGATCCCAAATCTAAAGCAAAAGCTAAATGCTTACAGATCATTGGAAATTTTCCAGACTCCGATGACGAAAACAACTGTGATCGTTTACGAGGAAAGGCATTGCTGGTACCAAAATTTTTAGAAAATATGCAAGAACGAGCTTTAGAACGAAGTATTAAGCACGAGCAGGTACGCCAAAGACGATTGCAGAAGGAAGCCGAAAGAGAAGCCCAAAAAATTGCTTTCGAAGAAGCTAAGGTAAGTTCAAGAATAATTTGTTGTTCACAAATATTAAAACACTTATTCTTAGAGACTTGAAGATGAGGAAGCAAAACAGATGAGAATCGAGGCACTTAGAGAAAAACGTAGACAAGAAAAAATGGCCAAAGTAACAAAGGAACGGGAACGACAACTAGCTATTGCAAACAATCGCAAAGCTCAAGAGTTCTACCGCCGTCTTTTATTGCGACGAGTTGGCATGGAGGGTTTTAAGCAGTTGATCCAATTAAAGCGCGACAACCAACGTAAATGCGATATTCTCAGGCGAAATATTTTTAAACGTAACTATTTTTTGGCTTGGCGAGACTTTTATTATATTAACCGCGATCAGAGAATATTGTGCGCTGATTCGTTCCACGCTCTAATACTTAAGCGTAGAGTAATGGGAGCTTGGCAATTGTTTGTTGATGAGGAACGGAAAAAATATCAAACTGCTGTAGACTGGTACGATTACAAGCTAAGCGAATCAGTCTTTGCGAAGTGGTACGGTCATATGAAATTTATGGAAGCCATCGAAAAATCAAAAATACAGAAAGCAAAACTTCATTATGAATGGTAAGAGACGATAAGCACAGTTAGAGAAGAGTTTGAATTAAAATATTTTAAATTTTCACATTTAGGCATATGCGATGGAAAGTGCTTGATTGCTGGCAACGTTTACCACAAATACTACGTCTGGAAAGGGAAACGGAAGAGCGACGTCAACGTTGGAGATTGAAGATTTGGGAGCTATTACCGGACTATGTACCACTACATAGAATTTAATTATGTTCTAGTCGAAATGGTTTTCAATTTTATCATTATTTAATTTATCGTATATTTCATAATACATTCATGATTATATCGTTTACATTAAGTACATTTAGGTATATAATAAGGTTAAGATACAATATTATAATTTATGTAATAAGAGTTGTCAGTTCATTTAATATTGAACAATTATTTCACTAATAATTAACGCGTTTTAAAACATTAAACCAAAGAACTTTAATGTTATAAGTTGCAAAACGAAAAAAAACTTTTTATGGAATTGAAGGACAATATTAATTTTTTTGTATTTAGTTTTGTGGACATTTTTGTGATGTTTTTGATTTTACTTGATCTACGCTTGTTTGTATGCGTTGTTGCGTTTGGTTGATCAATGCACACACATGCGAAATGAAGTAAAAATTTGGTTTAGCAAAAATTCAATTTTTCAATAAAATTTCTAATTGGCGAATTTTGTCATTAGGTACAAACATATATATATCTCGGTTTTCCTTATTATGTTGTCTTTTGGTGTATATCTTTACTAATATGAATATGGAATTGTTTTTGCAAAACATAATATTTTGTTTGGCACTGGAAGCGCCTTCCAGACCTAAAAAAGTGCTTCCATAGGAATAATCTGTATCATACGCTTACAAAAGTGCAGAAAGAAGGCGTGATTTTAACATGGAGATGTCATAGGACGTAAGCACTAAATTTGTCTTTTTTTTTTTGTTTTTTATTTTTGAGAATTTTTGAAAATAGACTGAAAACCGATGTACATTTCTCCCTTACAAAGGTGCTTCCCAAGCAATGAAAAAATCACTTCTTGGAATATTTTTTACTGGGTTTCACCACTATATATTTGTAATTTACTAACATAACACATTGTATGTAGTACAAATGTATATTCATATATGCATATACACTATATGTTATCAAGGATACTATATTCAATTTAATATTATTTTATTGTATATGAAATTAACAAAATTAGTTATAAATAATATATAATTAAATAAATAGATACATGCACTTTTTTAATTTCTATAATATATACATACATAGATATGTACGCTAAGTATGGGTTATGTTATTAATCATTCTGTTCTTTTATATAAAGGAGTCAAAATAATTTCGATTCTGATGTTCATTTATATAATACTACTTTTATATTGATCCTGATCAAAATGTATAAACATAAACAATAACTACATAATCTGAATGAATTGCTAATGAATTCAGTAAAGGTATAAATAAAAAAATTTATATTTTCTCCGATTTTAGTATATTAAGATCATTTATTTTGATTTAGCGCAAAGTTTATTTTTCACTCTTCCATTTATTCAACTCCAAAAGCGAGTCCAGATCAAGTAAAAACAAAATGAACAAATGTAAGTCAATTGAATGCAATACATAAATAAAGTCATTTCACCTTAATTTTATTATTTAAGGTTTAATGTAATTTATGAATATTATTTGTGTAAGATACGCATGTGTTATTTGACATTTGAAAATAATGTTATTATATAAATGAATACCAGAATCGATACTATTTGGACTTCTTTGTATATACATAAGTAGTTCACTCGCTACACGGCCGTTCTCGGTACAGCATTTTGCTACAAAGGCCTTTGTTATTTATGGAACTTTTTCAATTTACGGCCCACAATATTTCGTTATACGATCCAAAAAAATACTTTACTCTTTGTTTAAAAATATTATGCTTAGTTTGCATCAAAATAATTGATCCGTTATACAGCGAGGTATGGGTGTTCTAGTTTGACTATATACATATGTATAACCCATATCAATAATGTATACATATATTATAGATATTAAGAGAAAATACCATAAAAAATTTAAATAAAATTAAATAACAAAACGGAAATATATTACTTGTCGCCTTAACGCCTTATGATTCCGCATCATATGGAACCCTAACTACAAAAAAAAAAAAATTACATATGTTCACATATCTGAAATGTTTTTCGTTTTGCACCTTATAACATTAGAGTTCTTTGTTAATACATTGCATCCCTTAGATGTGTAAAGGAGATGCCTGTCCAAAGCAGTGTAATTGCATTTGCAGCTCATCTTCATTGACTGTAGGTTTTTTGAATATTATATATGTAAGTATGTATATATTGAAAAAGCTAATAATTTGCGCACTTTTAAATCACTACTTTCTATTTTTTTATATTTGTGTGTTTTACCGATGTGCCAAGCATTCAGAAAATAAATGCTTTCCAGTTGTTGACACAATTGTTTTCATTCCCATTTCGCCCTCGGGAAATTTGGTAAATTTGTTTCAGTAAAACTATAAAAATATAAGCCGCTATTATAAGAGCGTAAACAGCGATTATAAACGATATTCCGAGCCTGAAAGAAATTTGAAACTATATTATATTAATTTTAAATTGATTTGGATGTAACTTACTCATACTCGTCAAAAACTTCAGTGCAATCATCTGGCAACATAATTGGTACACCAACCAATCGCACGACTAAAAATGGATGACATACAGCTGTGAGAGTTAAATTGGCGCCAAGAAGTAAGGCTAGTTCGGCCAAAAATAATCCTAATAAATAGTAAAGATGATTTGACATGCCGATGCAGCAATCAAGCCAGTAACTATGATGGTCATGTCTCATTATGCACGCGCTGCACACTGAGCAATGTCCAGTTTTTGGTGCTACATATTTGCGACAAGTAGGACATATATTAGTGCCCCTAGCCAGTGATTCTTCGTCGATTTCATCACCATTGTTATAATCATTTTCGAGTAGTAGTGTGGTTTGAGAAACTGCTTCGTCTTCACCGTCAGCTATGTCTTCCAGTATATTCGGTAATTCGTTTTTGTGTGCAGAGCTCTTATTACTCAAGACTATGTTCATTGGTGCACGCTGCTTTGTGCGATATAAACAAAAGATCGAACAGCCTATTAACATCTTAAAAATGATGTTTTCCTCTGGTAGTAACTCAAAAAGAGGAACAGTAAATTCGAAAAGCGCAAGCATGTATATTACAGACCATACAATCCAGAGACAGAAAAATCGCGTGCGTGATGAATTGCGTTTCACATGCAGGTAAGTATAACTGATGAATATGCTACCAGTTACAAATATAACCGCGGCGGTATAGCCATTAATTGCCGCAATACCAATCAAAATTGGCAAAATCACAAATGGTACAACGACATCGAACGACACCTGTTTTGCACCTCCCCGCCAAGGAATTCTAAAACGATCTTGAAATGTTAACAGCATACTTGCAAATCTCTGAGGATCTATAGGATGACAAGTAACTGCTCTGCCAATTACGAGAATTACAAGTTAATTAGTTAAAAAAGTTTACTATTTACAACTGCATTATTCACCGTGTAAATACCAAATCGAAGTCCTTACAATTACAACAGCATGCTAATAAATGGAAGCGCTTACTTTCCTTATCAATGTACTCACAGCAGCAGAGACCGGCAAGATTATTCTCTTGATTCGTTTCTGAATCTCCTGCTATATCCATATTAAAAATATTTGTATTTGATCCGTCCATAATCCAAATCAAAGCATCCAAAAAGTCAACGATATACCGTGCAGCATGTAATCGAATTTGTAAAATATGTAGTATGTACCTTGATTGCAAACTTAATTTTTTATAATTATTTTATGTTGTTGAGATAAGATTGTAAAACAATTTCTCGTGCTATTTTATGAAAAAAGAAGTACCAAATAAATTTCGAAACCATTTGCAATTAAGCTAAAAGACAAATAATATAATTCATTTATTTTTTTAATACTTTCTTACACAAATAATTGTATTTGGATTCAGACGATTGATTTTTATTTCTTTTGGGAATTATTTTTCTCTTTTTTAAAGCAAAAACAACAGCAATAGAAAACTGTGTACAGCAATGAAATCAGTTACATTATATACAACTGGATCTTATAGCACATGTAATAACAAAGTTCTATATCTTCAGAACCATTTTCTTATTTCTATTATAAATATTGAAGAAGTTACTAATTCGACAACAAAAAATTTTTCAATCACAATCGTCCGGAGCACAGAATAACCATAAAACCCCTCTTTTGGGAGAGTAAAATTAAAAAATTGTCATTTTTTATGTCACACATATTTAATGTACTTGTTTTCACCGAGATAGTGTCAAAAATGCTCATTAAGGGTTTCGTAGTTATAAAACGTTTACTACTCTTTATACATGCTGAAATTTAGTTTAAGTTCACCATAAATAAATTGTTAACAATTATTTGTGGATTGTAAAACCATTATATCTGTAATTTTTATATCTTTATTTTTGGTTCAAATTACCGAGTTAGTCGGTTGGCTCGTTTTCAACCAACTTGTTTGGTCAGATTTATCAAATTTTTTTTGGAGTAGGATCTCATAAATTTGCTATGGGACCAGCGCTGCCTATGTTACAACTAAAATATTTTGTCATTTACATAAACAAAAACAACAATACTTGAGCTCTCCAACGGCAATCGGTTCTACGTACCGGAGAGACCCCGGCAGCCAACAATTATTGAACGCCAGGCTAAGGATTGCCACACCTACTACTACTACTTTAAAAGTAGTAGAAATTTCAACAAGTTAATTTAAGTCAGAGTAAGCCCTTTTAAGTGGTGAATTTATTATCAAGCGCCTCTACTCTTGTAAACAAATAATTTCGAGGGGATTGCTATATGTTTTATTCTTATTGTGAGTGGGTTACTTAAGCTTCTAAATAACGAAATAAAATATGCTTGTATGNACGGCAATCGGTTCTACGTACCGGAGAGACCCCGGCAGCCAACAATTATTGAACGCCAGGCTAAGGATTGCCACACCTACTACTACTACTTTAAAAGTAGTAGAAATTTCAACAAGTTAATTTAAGTCAGAGTAAGCCCTTTTAAGTGGTGAATTTATTATCAAGCGCCTCTACTCTTGTAAACAAATAATTTCGAGGGGATTGCTATATGTTTTATTCTTATTGTGAGTGGGTTACTTAAGCTTCTTAATAACGAAATAAAATATGCTTGTATGATAACACATAGGAAAGAAAGAAACAATTTTGATATTCTATTAAAAATTTAAAAGTTTTTTAAATTCTTATGGGCCGACCGCACACAAAACCGCACTGTCAAAAGCAACAGCAAAAATATGGGATGAACACAAATACAAAACTCATTGCACTCATTTTTTTTTTAACCGTACGCAGATAGAAAAGAACCCAAAAATTGCCCTTACAAGAACAGTGTCGGTCACGTGATTTAATGTGCGACACAAATTTATATTTCGTACAACCAAAAATTGCTTGTTAGGTGAGCGGTTGATTTGGGATGCGTGACGGAATGCGTAACTGATTCATCAAGCATGCATGACTTGAGGGTGCGTTTTTGTTATGCGGAAACAGAAAACAACTGCGTTCATTTCTTTGTTCTACGTAATACATATAGAAAATGAAACAGAAAAAGATATTTTATTTTAATTTGAAAATATAATAAAGCTTAAAAATGGTGGCATTGGTAAAACTAATTGCTAAATTGAATGAATCGATTGAAGGTATTGGGAAAATACTTTTGGTTAACAAAAATTTAGGGCTCCCACACACCAAGGCGGTTTTTCTGCACACGCTGCGTTTTTTTTTTGTCGGCAAATATTTATTTAAACAGCGTCTTATGAAAGGGCACACACCGACGCAACAAAAACTCGGTATTTTTCTAACGATGTCAACGCATGTACAGAAAAACGCCATGGTGTGTTTGAGCATTTAGTCTTATTTTCTTTGTTAAATTATGTGTTGCATTTATATAAATTATTTATTAATATACCCGTTACAATGACAATTATAAAAGGATAATATTTTAGAGATGTGTCATAACATATGAATTAATCCTATGAACTCCGTTTTAATTCCAAAATTTCTCTACCAACTCCTTCGATTGTTTTCCATATAATTTTAGTGGAAAAGCGTTTGTCTTCAATAATTAATTGTTCGAATTGTTGAATTCCGCCGCCGACTCCAAAGTAATAAGATTTCGCTGCCAGTAAAACAATTCCACTTTTTTTCAACTTTGCATCAAAGCAATTTAAAAGTTTTTTTTGATTTTGTGTGTTATAAATTGTTTCTGATGTTAATATAATATCGAATTTTTCGTAATTTCTAGTGGACTCAACATACTTTTCCCAGTCACCAGAATAGAAATTTGCAACATTATGAAATTTATTGCTATCAAAATCATTTTTATCTTCAGAATGACAATAATTCAGCAAAACATTGGGTATAGTTATTTCCTCCAAAACGTCCTGATTCTGAAAATAAAGATATTTAAAATACTTTTTATTTAGAAATTGAATTACTATACATAATCTTGAAAGTGTACTTTCGCTCCACATTTTAGAGCATATATGCCAAGTATACCAGAACCACAACCTAAATCCAGGACGAGTTTATGTTGCCAAGCGCTAATTGAATTATTTTTGGACACATATTGCAACAAATCGTCCGTACACTCCCAAATTTTAGCACCACCTAAGTTCATTCAGATATATATGCAAAATGTTGCATTTTAAAGATATATAACATCTTCTATATACAAACCTTCGTAAACGCCTGGCAGCAAATCAGAATGATGTTCCTCTGCCAATTTTATATTTTGAGACGTCTCTCCATGCGATATAATACCTCGAAGCAGTGATCCAGATATTAGATAATTTAGAGTAATATCACCAACTTTTTTACTGACAGAATTCAATTTATATAAATCTAGATTATCGATGGTTTTGGCATCTATTTCGATTTTTTTTGATTCGTACCAGTCAATACTTTTATCACAATTACTACTATTAAAATTAATTTTACATTAATATATATATGGATGTACACATATAGTAATGATGTTTTATTTACAAACCCTGTAGTTGGAAACGGACTTAGCTCTTTTTGGAAAAGGTTGCCGCAGTCTTCCTCTTCATCTACTTCAAAGTTAAACTTAAACATATCCAAACTACTTCTTTAAATTCTAATTATTATTATTAACTTTTACTTTGTAAAATATAAAATAATGTAATGTAATAATTAATGTGTTCGCGCATACTACACACCACAGAATAGTATTCAAATATATAATAAAATGTTATGTGTGCACGTGAATAAGAAAGTGAAGCTGCCACATTATTGCAGACGTGAGTATATTGAGAGGACTCAAAAAACACGTTAATGTATCGTAACCGCTGTAAATTTATAATGTAATGTTGCTAATTTCAACATATTTTTGTGTTTTCAATATTTGGTAGTGTTGCATTCATTTGATTATTTCAACACAAAGTGAAAACTACATCCTTATTCATTTTTACGATTATTTATATATTTTAAGTCTATGAACATGAATTCTTACCGGGGCCATACACTTGCCGACAGTTGTCCCAACTTAGCCTTGTTGACCGACAATTGCATTGTGTATGGGGCAGTCGTCCTAAGTTGTGCCGACTTAGCAACTGAGATCAAATTATTTTAATCTAAAAGGGGCGGTATGTGTATGGTCTTGCAGCCGACAACACTGTTAAAAATGTGTTTAGTGTCAACATATTTGATACTCTTTGTTATAGAGTAGCTCTGTCGCCGATTCTGGAAATTTGCATTAAATGTTAATTGTTATTGAAATATTTAACAAATTTGCTAACGATACTAAAATATATAATCCGTTGCAAACGTCTGTTTTCGTAGTTTGGGAAGCGATAAAATGGGAAAATATAATATATCGTATTAAGTAACTAGTACCCATGTAAGCCCTTTAGGGTACAAAGTACCCGTGTTAAAAATTTTTTTCATTNAGATCAAATTATTTTAATCTAAAAGGGGCGGTATGTGTATGGTCTTGCAGCCGACAACACTGTTAAAAATGTGTTTAGTGTCAACATATTTGATACTCTTTGTTATAGAGTAGCTCTGTCGCCGATTCTGGAAATTTGCATTAAATGTTAATTGTTATTGAAATATTTAACAAATTTGCTAACGATACTAAAATATATAATCCGTTGCAAACGTCTGTTTTCGTAGTTTGGGAAGCGATAAAATGGGAAAATATAATATATCGTATTAAGTAACTAGTACCCATGTAAGCCCTTTAGGGTACAAAGTACCCGTGTTAAAAATTTTTTTCATTACAAACGAAAAAAGGATTCGTGTCTGCAGCAGAGATCGGCATGGACATGCTCATTAAAATGCCC
>JXPL01011208.1:512-13478 GCA_001015235.1 Sphyracephala brevicornis | reverse complement strand
TGTAATTTGCTTTGCATTTCCAAAAAAATATGTTGGCATGGGTGACCAACTATATACACTACTCAGCATAAACATATTACATATTTGATATTCTGACAAGTCATAGAATAACAGGTAAGGTAATTGAAAGTTGAGAAAATTTATTTTATTATAATAAAATTTGCAGAAACTACTAATTTTATCTAACAATAAATTACCTCAATTAATTCTTTTATGTATTATAANAAATTTATTTTATTATAATAAAATTTGCAGAAACTACTAATTTTATCTAACAATAAATTACCTCAATTAATTCTTTTATGTATTATAAGCTTATAGTATAAATGAAATGTAGAGAATATTTGCAAATTTATAAATATATTTTTCTTTTATTTAAAACGCATTTATTATTAGAAAATATATCTAACATAATAAAAAAAAGACATATTAACAGATTAACAATATAAAAAATTATTTTTTTAAATTTTTATNAAAAAAGACAGATTAAAAGATTAACAATATAAAAAATTATTTGTTTAAATTTTTATTATAAGAATGCAAAAATAATAAACTGTCAACTGCATTCGGCCCCAGTCTTTTTCGCTTCTCTGTTATTAAGCTTATGCCTAACAAGATTAGTTGTATGTTTTCTGCTTTGTATTAGTATTTTATAGCATTTGTAGTAGTAAACAAACCCTTCCATTATGGTATCGTATTCTTTCAGAATTTCGGAAACTATATTCCAAATAAAACTCTTGCCTTTATGTCGCAGTGACGTGGAGTAAACACCACTGACAATTTGTTTAGAAATAAAATCTTGATTATCCGACATATTCCGACAAATAACTCATTTAAATGATATATTGAATATTTAAACGGGACTTCTACTCGACAAATTGGATTCTTCATTTGAACATCATTAGCTCATACAAATACAAATTACACAAACAACACAACCCTTCAGAACATGATCATACAAAAAAAATAATACAAAAATAAATACAAAAAATAGAAAGGCATCGTTCAAATGCATTAAACAAAGCAATGTTGAAAGTCATATTTACTATGATTTGCACGCACAGAGCGAATGCGTAAAACGAAATGCAAAGAAAAAAAAAAAAGCACTTGCAAAATATTTTGTTTTGGAGATGTAAAAGGAGAGAACGAGCATGAGCGCTGACTGCGAAAAATTGCGCCGACTGCGTAAAAAGGGCAAGTGACAACTCTGGTATATACATAGGTAAATGGAACTCGGTAAATCCACAAAGACTGTTGTTGTATTTATTAGTTTTCTAATGCATTTTGAATAGGATTTATGTAATCTTTATGACTTACTTTATTGCCTATAGATCTGGTTCTAAGAGTTAAACGTGAAATTATTTTGCAACAAGAAATAAAGTAGCAATAATTGCTTTGACGAAAAACTTTTTTATTCCATTTTGAATATATTTCACATCGAGTTAGTCTACTACAGCTCATAAATTTATTTAAACTAACACTACAATTCAAAAATAGCATGCAAATTTAAATTTAGCGCACTTTTTAATAAATAAGCAAATGCAAAACAATTAAGGCACAGATAAAAATTTAACTCATAATAATTCTTTCGTGGTGAAAAATTATTCAGTTTCTGGGAGTAAATAAAGAAAGTGCCTCCAAAGGTGAAAAAAGACGTATTGAAGTTGAATAAAGTGCCTCCAAAGTTGAAAAAAATCGCATTTTTACCAATGCTATCAAACATTTTTTCACTTACACAAAAATAAAATTCTTTAATTTTTTGACTACTTCCACCGCCTCCGCGAATTCTGGATTCTATACTATTCTATGACTCTAACTATTCATTCATATTCGAAGAAATGAGTGTGCGTACAATATTTATTTGTTTTGGGAGAGAATGTTTAATATGTAACTGTTTGAATACCATTTATGCAGTACTCTAGTACGCAAGTAATTACATTTATTCAGGAGATACTTTGTAGGAGATACTTTTCAGGAGATAATTGTAAGACATTAATAGTATATTTTATATTATATATCAAAAGATAATAAGATTTTAAATAGTTGCACGACAAAATACATATTTTTACTAAAACTTCTCGCAACTTCTACCATTAGCATTATTGATTTATTTAAATCAATTTTATGTACGAAGTTTTAAGTATTATTGGTTTGTGAGTGGAAAACTACTTTGTACAGTTGTTATTAATAGCCCAATATGTTAGAATATTATATAATAGTAAAGAAAGCTTAATAATAGAAACGAATATTGTAATTATATAATCGCGACTATAAAATTAATTTATTTATCACATTTAACTTATGCGTACTTTCTTCAACCACGAATATTTTATTGCATATACTATGTAAATACATATGTACATAAAGATATTAACACACTATCCTAAGCACATACACATTCACATACACACACACTTATGATTATGCATATTTACTTTTATATTATTAAAGAAATTATGTTATATAAGATTCAAATTTATATTATAAAATTTACTTACATAAAATCAATTTACTTAATCAAATAATTATTTAATTTTGATATATAAATTTGTATCTAAAAGTTCTTTGAAGATTTGTTTACAATTAACCACCTTTAAGCCATGAGAATCTGCACAATACGAAAATTGCATTTAATTGATTTATTTACAGCGCAGAAGCATTCACGATATGGTGGTTGACGCGTAATACTTCCTTATTGCAGAATGGACTAAAAGGAGCATGCTCTGTGTTGAATGTATAACGTTCAAAAATGGATTTTCGAATTAAGAGAATAACAGTAATAATACTAAAATACCCTATCGATAACTTATCGGTATTTTCTGAAGGCAGTAGAATTTTAAACTTTTTAAAAAAAACAATTAATTATTAATTAAAATTCATAGATATATATTGTGAATAGAATTTTTTATATCGGGATGGTATAAAAATACAATTAAATTAAATTTTGTAGTCGTACATATAACTTAAGTTATTCACTATTTTTACTAATAAGAAATGCAGATCGTCAGTGCTCACCAAAATAAACAAGTGAGAATTATAGTTAAAATAGTATCTAAGAAAATCAGAGCTTTACCAACCGAAAGCGCACAGTGGCATTTTTATACAATCTGGAAGTGCAAAAGAAAAAATCTTTTTTTAGAAATGTTTTATATGTTTTCTATTTGATTACTGTGCAGAGATTGTGCTATTTATAAGTGTTTTTTTTCGCGAAGGCGGAACCTTTTACTAAGTATCGCCATGCAGGTAATAGTGTGAACTACTCCACATCGAAAGAAAATCTCGGGCACACAAAAAGTAAATGCCTTGCACATTTCGACCACAGTTAATAAAGTCCGATGAGTCGTAGTGCTAGACAGTTCCCTATACTGCTGTCAAAACTTTGCTACGTCTATAGAAAGTTAACGAATCGTTTCCGTTAAAAGATACTGCGCTGCTTCACAGTCATTGAGATTAAGTTGAACGAATCTCATTTACCACCCCGTAACGTTTGCAGCTCTACACAAAAAAGGAAGGAAGACTTAAAAAGTCTGATAACCTACATACACAGTGGATTAACGATATCATCCACTGTGGTTAGTCCTTCGAGACTTCAAACTCTAAGTTCAATTTGAAGTTCTTGTAATAGAGCCCGAATTTTAGCACGACTACCTACTTGGAGTTTTCTTTCTTCCCAGCTCTTGATATTACCTCTAGTCACACGTTCGTTTCCTTTTTTCTAATAGCAGTCTGTTATCTTTATAACTCTCCCAGTCCATCTTCCTAAATTTGGGCCAATATGGCATTATTTGGCTAAGCACCCTTCTTGGGTACCATCCGAGTTGACTGTTGATCAGGCTTCCTAATAGTTTGTCTATTTTTGTAATAGGTCTGCTATTTGCGAAGTTCTTAATTGAGTGGTTTACGCGCTTGTCTTCATAAGCATCTCGAGAAACTGTCAAAGATAAGATTAAAATATGGAAGGGGACAAAAAATAGTATATTACCCCAGAGGGTAAAACAGACTCGCACCAAATACTACGCAATCGCAGCAGGTCCCAGGGTTCTGAGAGGGACACAACATTTTACCTCACGATATGGAAGAAACCGTTATATTACAAGCCTGTAATCGATATGTTTTTGCTTTAAAAATAGTATTATATTATATTTCTGTACTATTATAATTATTCTTGAGACGAGAGAATGCAAATGCAATGATGTAGGTGAACATTCCCTGGCACATGGCGAAAAGAATGGTTTTATAGCATACCATACGTAACAACTAGGCGCAGCGCAGATATTGGTTCCGACCACTGCCTTGTCCTAGTAACGCTACAAAAAAAGTCTTGGTTATCTATATCAAGTTAGTGAATAACAAACTAATCAGAACCAATATAGCAATACTCGAAAAAGGCTACCATACGCCAGCCATTTAACGCAGAATTGCAACAACTTAGTAGAATACGGAATCATTATAACAACCTGAAAATACATTAAAACTATGTCAAAAAATAATGGTAGAAACAAGTGAAAGAATTCTGGGTTTCAAACCAGCATTTTGAAAATAGTAGGTGAGTAGGGAAATTTGGGAGAGAATTAAGGAAAGGGGACTGGCTGATACAGCACTAGATAATGCGAACAACCAATATGTAAATTACAAAGTTATATTATTCAAATAAATTTTATTCATTATTTATTTATTTATAATTACAACGTACTAGCTTACAATTAATATATTGCATTAATATAAGAATTACGATATTGTACAGTTCAAATAAATTTTATTCATTATTTAAATTGTTTGCAACTTTGAGTCATTAATTTCACATTGATCAAATAGTTGATAAATTCACAAAAACATAAATAAAATAACATAAGTTTCATAAACTTAATATTAAGCTACAAATTACGCAATTGTATCACTATTAATATTAAATCAAGACTAATTTACAATTTTTATTTATTTCCTATTTATAGTAAATTGCTTGACCATTTTTTATCTTGTTGTTTCAAAAATGCTTAAACAAGATAAGAGATGCGCAAACAAGTTACCGTTCAATTTGTTCAAAACAAGTCACCGTTTGATTTTGTGCAAAACATGTAACAGTTATATTATTACTAATTTATACTGTTTTAACACATAAATCAAACTATTTGTTTCGCGCGTGTGAACTTGTACAGCATATTAATTAATATAGTCAAAAAATGCTGTAAAAAAATGTAGAAGGAATAAACGTATTACCAAAGAAGCATAAGAAGCCGCTAAAACAACAACATAAGTCGGGTCTACAACACTCGTTGAAGATTAGCACGTAACTCATT
Organism: Sphyracephala brevicornis; assembly: GCA_001015235.1. Classification (NCBI taxonomy): domain Eukaryota; kingdom Metazoa; phylum Arthropoda; class Insecta; order Diptera; family Diopsidae; genus Sphyracephala; species Sphyracephala brevicornis. Next base: position 8,181 of record JXPL01011208.1, on the reverse strand, counting down.
TAAATATCAATTAAATCGAAGTAGGTTGAGCTGCTTATTTTAACTCTTGACCAAACAAATCGTTATCCCGACCACTTTACTGAAACATTTAATTGATCACCCAACCAAACGGAATCACAACTGAGAACAGTTCAACAAGCTTCCGTATTAGCACCATCATAAGTGCGATAAAACACTTAAAAATAATAAACCACCGGATATTACTAGATTCCACCAGAAATTTTAAAAAGCCAACTTGGTAAGCACCTCAATGCTCCTATTACCTGTAGCTACACGACTGGCTACAAAGAACTCTAATAAATTTGCTCGAAAATGGTGATATTTGACAGTTTAAAAATTATCACAGAATAATGGTTCTCTCAATCCCTTATAAATCCTTTACAAGGGTACTTCTAAATAAAACTGCCAATGTTTTTTACGTAAGCCAAAGGCAAGAATCAGCTATCTTTCATGACGGCAGATTTTGCATTTACCATATAAATACGCTCCTCATTATCGTAGAACAGATCAGCCTTTGTTGACTCAGTACAGCGGTTGACACCATTTATAGTAACAGTATCTGCAACAGTCTTCACTTGTCTCATTAAGAAAAGCAAACTCTTAGAACCCTTTAATCCACAAAACTTCTTCAGACAAGGATGCCTTCTGTCACCAATCCCCTTCTTGATCGTCATTGACCAAATGCTAAGTAACACCATATAAAATAAAAAAGAGGATTTCCTTGAACGCTCTCGTCAATTAGAACTCGATTTCGCTCATAACATCCGCTTCCTTTCAGTCAATAATTCCCATATGCAAAGAGAATTGAGGAGCTCTCCTCTGAAGCAAGAAAAGTCGGACTTTAAATAAACACCAACAATGCGAAAGCACAAAAATTTTACAACGTTTTAACTAAGATAACGAAAAGATAGGACTAGTGGAAAATTTGATTAATCATATCGGCTGAAAACAGTGTATAAAAAGATATACACAGACGGATAGGTAAAGCTAACAGTGCTTTCTCCCAACTTCGTAACGTATGACGATCAAACTTCATTTCGATATACACCAAAATAGATAAATTTAAATCTATTATGATGTCAATATTGATGTTTGGATGCGAAACCTGGTTAACAATTGAAACGTTGGCCCAGGAACTACAAATTACCTACAAGTTACCTATTTCTAACATAATAAAAAAATTTAAGTTAAAATGGATTGGAGACTCACTGCCGCTAGGCTCTGGACTGAAATCCTAAGGGGTTAAAGACGGCGATTATATTTTGCTTTTATTTGTTTATTCGCAACATAAATTATGTCGCCTTTTTTACGTTTCTCGGTCGGGTATTTTGCTTTATTGCTGTGTGTTAGCTAAACATTCTGTTGTCTTTCAAATTCGACTTGTTAGTTTTATTTAGTTTCGTTATAAAATTTTCCAAATTTTGAAAATTTATTTTATCAGCACTATCGAAAATTATTAGCTCGGCGTCCTATTTATGACAGAATATAATAATATAATTTTGCATTAAAAGGAGTAATAAATCCTGCTTCATTATCCAACACAAGTATAATGATTTCCGTAAAGTAATATACTCCTATTGAAGATTTGCTCTTCATCTCAAAGAAATTCGAAAAGTTTCAGAATTTGTCTACACAACTGATGAATTTTTCATCATTTTCTTTTGAAGGAGGGAATGTCTATATGGAATGTATTTTGGAACGGGCGTTAGTTGAAATTGCATGTTCAGAGGATGCCTATCGAACTTATTTGTTTGACAAATTTCGCAGTCTGAAGTGAATTTCTTTATTAGCGAATTCATAAACAATGTATATATATAAATAAAAAATTATAATATAAAAATTTTCTAGATTCTGTTTCCTTTATAATTTCGGTGGTACCTATAATGTTTAGCAATCATTGCACTAAAAATGTCTTTTGAATTGGTTAGATCTTCCTCAAAAGACTATCGTCTTGGTCAGCACTATATATTGTGCATTCGATTGCGGTGTCAGTGCTGGATCCTTTCGAAGTGGTTTCACTGGCTTCGTCAGTAGTTGACACTAACTGCACCGATTGCAACATTTGACGAGTCAATAGTTAGGTTAAAATGTTTATCAAAATCGAAGTAATTAGCATTTTTGATAGAGCCTAAAAAGCTTTTATTGCTTCTTAGATTTTTTTGACATCCGCTCGCTAATTTGTGCATTTTCGCTTCTCGTTGAGTTTGTCAAAGGTTTGACTATTTTCGTATAATACCTGATGAATTCTCCATGACATGACATAAGTTCAATAAATCTCTTAAAGTCTTTTAAACTTTCTAAAATATTTATTTTTGAAGTGAAACTTCTTAACGGGCGTTAAATTTCAAGATGGCGACACGAGACGAAAATTATTTGTGTAATTACATACAAAACATTTTAGTCATTGCATGCGCACACACATGCATAATAAACAACAAATTTGGTTTAGTAAAAATTCAATTGTGTAAATCATGTTTTGCCCTGCTATATTATATTGTCTTTCGGTGTATATTTAACTTAAACACGTTATTGCATTTGGCACTGTAATTCAATTTGCTCACTATATATGCAATATACTGACACATATATAAAAGAAAGTATTAGTATGTAATATTATTTTATTGTATATAAAAGCAATAATTTAAGTTCTTAATAATATTAACGTACTAAATGCATACATATATACGAGTACAGCCTTTTAATATCTATAATATATAAAATAGTAGTATTTTAGTTGAGTAATAATTAAAACAATACTGTCCTGCATGACGATCCATTTCTAACTAGCTCTCTGTGTGCGAACCGACATACAAGAGTCACTTATCATACATGTTGCATAACATTTACTTGCTAGCTTATATACTTACATACTAGCATATATGCTACACTTATATCTAGCATACATACTACACGTACTACAATTCGGCTGTCCTGACACTAAGGATTACCTGATACTTCCGTAATTTCACACTCTTTACTCTTACTTATATTTCTTTAGTTATATTTACAATTCATATCATTTGTTCATTTTGTTTCATAATCTACAGTATTTTATCTACTTTTTTACAGTTTTCATTATATTTAGCATAATTTTTTAATTTTACTAATTCCGGGTGGTGATTTTAATCTAAATTTCGATTCTGATGATTCCAAACCATTTTGTAACTTTCTTTGTGAAGCATTCAATCTATGTACAGTTTGTCAAGAATGAGTTTTGACATTGAGATTAAATTCAATTTTTCGATTTCAAGAGCAAAGAATAATACTTTTTATTTACGTTTGACTTAATTTTTGTATGTATTCATGTTTATACACATAATTTAAAGAGCACTTATAAAAAAAAACTGCAAATTCATTGGAAATACAACAACTAATGCAAAAAAACAAACAACATCCTATTTTAATATTGTCAAGAAACAGTTTTTACAGTTTGCTTTTTTCTGTATTTTTTTCCCAATAATTGTACTTCATTGCCCATTAATGAGGATGAATTTGTATTTGCCATAGTTTCCCCGTTTTCCGCCAAAATCTGGAATAGACTTTATGATATCTAAGAGTTCGTCGCATTTGATCCCTGGCACTATTCTTATTTCTTGGTGAACTTCTACTTGCGGGGTAGCTCCCTTAAGTTTGTTAAATTGTTCTGTGATACTGGCTATCTTTTGTTCAAACCTTTGCGAGTGTTGTTCAAGGGCTAGGCGCATTTGCGTTTCTAGTTGTGCTACTACCTGTTCACTGTTCATATTGTTCAGTGATCTGTATTCTAAATAGGAAGGAATAAGCTCGTCTTCGCTGCTATTGCCTGACCCTCGTATGCTCCGCATTCGCTTAGACTGTGAAATCGAGATCACTTTTAAGCAAAAATATTGTTGCTTTTATTTGGAAAATTTGACATTTACTCAAAAAAAAATTAGTATTTATTATGTTTTATTTATTCTATATTTTCTTTTGACATGCTTTGAATTGTAAAAAAAATGAGCACTTCATTTACATTTTTGTTTAAAGTATCTTGGCCCTCACAATCTGGTAGCCAATGCAGTTGCGCAGCAGTTCTGTTTTGGATGATGATTAACTTGATGATGACTATATATATATTTTTTTATGTTGTTTCACATTTTTGTTGATGATTTTAATCACTTTTTTTAAGGATGAAACTCGCGATGTTCTTTTCTTTGGAAAAGTTATTAAGAACAACTTTCGGTGTGGGCTAATTTATTTAAAGCCGTTGGCCACCAATTACAAACGNTCTGTTTTGGATGATGATTAACTTGATGATGACTATATATATATTTTTTTATGTTGTTTCACATTTTTGTTGATGATTTTAATCACTTNTCATTATTTATTTATTTATAATTACAACGTACAATTTATNATTCATTATTTATTTATTTATAATTACAACGTACAATTTATAATTAATATATTGCATTAATATAAGAATTACGATATTGTACTGTTCAAATAAATTTTATTCATTATTTATATTGTGCGCAACTTTGAGTCATTAATTTCAAATTGATTTACCTTTTTAATTAATTCTTTTTTCTAACCCTTCACCAAATTTTTTTTCCTTGATCTTTCAAATATTACTACATATAATTTTTTTTTTGGTTTTTTTAATAGTACTTCATTGTCCATTAATTAGGATGAATTTGTACTTGCCATTCATTCTGCCATACGTATCTTGTGGAATGCAAATGTCAGATCAACTGTATTAAATAAGCTTGCTTTAGGTAAACTAGCGAGAGGTTCATTTATATCAGGTATTGATAATGTGTCAGGGATATGAACAACGGTCCATCTCTTGAAGTCTACTACCTTTCTATATTTCTTTTCCCGTTTGCTTTTGGTTTTTAGATAATAATGGTGAATTGACTTCTTGCCTCACATTAGCTGGGTAGGTGCAGTTCTTTATACAAATAGGTTCCGCGGTATTAATTTTAGTTTCTACTCTAACATTATTTTCAACCATTTCATTTTCTTATACTTTTCTATAATGTTAGAATTTTCCCTTATCTCACTATTTACTGTATTCATATTGTGAGTTAGCAAGCAATTTTTCTATTATTTAACTATATACAGATGTTATTTTCAAGAATTAAAGTATCATTTTTCATATCAATTATGGCACCCAAATCTTTTAGCCAATCGTAACTTGTAATGGTATCAAATTACAGGCCCTCCTGGTGTCAGCGCTTTCGAAAGATTTAACAAGCATATGGAATCATCGTCATATTTGGTAGCGACGTAATGTTTGTTCGCTCTAATGACGAAAAAAAAATTTATTTCTTGACTTCTTCTTTTGACTTACACTAGGTAAGGTTTGCTGGAGATGATCAGTCCGTCACAAAATTTCCAGTCATCATAGTGCTCGACGCGAAATACTTGTTGTCGCTTTAGCGGCATGTTGGCAGAACTTACCTTCCTTTTTCTACTATTGTTAAAGGAATTGTGGGAGGTTAAATTGTTTGGTATTTTCTTGTAGTTTGCTCGATGAGTGGTTTTTGAAAACAATTGTCACGGATGTAGGCTACTTACTGTTCTATTCGTCTCGTATCACCGAGTTTGGAAGAGTTGAAGTGTGATTGGGAGTCCTGCATAAATTCAGGTTCTAAATAACAAAGCAAGCCGTTTAGGCTTATATGCCTCTAATATGTCTCGATTAACGTGGATACCGCTTAATGCGCCTATGCGTAAAATACGTCCAAGCATGTGCTCCTATGATCTAGCTGCCTTAGCTGATATTCCAAGGTACGAATTTCTCTTTTATCAGCATAACGTAATGATGTTCATGTTCTTATTGTCCCCTAATTGATCTGAGTCTGCACCACCCGTTATTTTGTCCAAAATGCTCTGAAAAATGACCCGGTATATTGGTTTCCCGTTGGTTATTTCGTTGTTACCCTATATATTCTCCACATTCTAGATCCAGGATATGTAATTTAAGGGATTTCTTTTGAATGTTTATAATATCTTTATAGCATTTGGTGCAGATTTTTCGCCAGTGATATCGTTGCTAACCCTACATGCTGCGGTAGCAGTTGCTAATGTTCTTGCGAAAACAGAGCCAACTCTTTCTTGGGTGTGGCAATCCTTGGCCACGCTGCCAGGCTCCCTCCCGTACGATTAACCGATTGCCGTGAGAGGTTGTGTTTTTATTTGTAGCTGCGGACCCTGTCATTTGAGCTTAGCTGACGCCCTGCTGTATTGTGTTGTTGTACGAAAAATGTTAGTTTCGGTATTTTGCTTCTATTGGAACTTTGAGTCTTAGAACTGGAAATCGTTGAATTTTAAGATTTTTGTAGATATCGCAACCTTTGTAGTTTGCAGTTTGAACACCATCACAGAGGGCACATTTAGTTCTGCTATTTGAATCTATTTGTCAAATTATAGTTTCGCGGTTTCCGTCGCACAACACAAATTGGATCCCTGGAACAATAATTTCTTGTGTGACCGCATCTTTGGCAATTAGAACATTGGACCATTATTATTTTTTGGTGTGGCGGTTCAAATTTTACATAAATATGGAGTAGTGAAGTAATGTTATAAACATCCCTGTTGTTTGGCTTATTTTAAAGTTCTATTAAAAACAATGGTAAGGGGATTTTAGGATTATTTAGTTGTAAATTATGAACATTTATTATTTCATCGCCTTACTCCTTCATGTCTATGATTTCAGAAGATTGGTGTGAATTTCTCAACATGTTTGGATTCAGACTTCATTGTCGGACAGCGTTTTGATAATAGAGTCTTGTTTGACTGTTTCTTTAAGGGCATTCGTAAAACGTTTCACTTTTTGTAGACCTTGTACANAATTCTTACATAATATATAATATTCTGCTCTGTTACGTNATAGAGTCTTGTTTGACTGTTTCTTTAAGGGCATTCGTAAAACGTTTCACTTTTTGTAGACCTTGTACATATTGTTAAGTTTCATATTTATATTTCATACAACACATATTTGCACTATACTAAAATTAAGTTTCATATGTTAAGTTTCATATGTTGTCTTTTAATTTGTTATTTGTTAATTTGTGTTAGTTATTTTTTGTTATTTTTTTAAAGTTTGCATTGTATATTGCTTGTATTAATTCTTACATAATATATAATATTCTGCTCTGTTACGTAGTAGCAGAGCAAAAATGCATAAGCATAGGAGACAGAAGCTTCAGGATTTGACCAAAAAGAGTATGATCAAGTAGAAGACATGGTGCAGCAACAATTAATCAATTTATCCATTAGAGCTGATCAGCTTCATAATAGAAGCGCGCCGGCGTCCAATTTGCTAGCTGGGAATAATTCGTTACTACTGCCAAAGGAAACAATTCCTCACTTTACTGGCGACTATCTAAAGTAGTGTCAATTTTTTGAATTGTTCTCGCAAATGGTGGATTAACAGCCATTACCTGCGGTGCAAAAAATGTGGTACCTAAAGGGTAATGTAACTGGAGATGCCGAAAAATTAATCAACCATCTGTCCATAATTGAAGAAAAATATTCCACCACTTGGACGATGTTGCAGGAACGCTACAATAACAAAAGGGATCGCGTTACACACATTCGGTTCGAGTAGTTACTAGCTAAACCAAACGAGATTAAAACTATTTCTCATTTCTTGGTCTTTCTGGAAAACCAATTCCAGTTAATGGAAGCAATCGGTGGTAGG
>JXPL01011054.1:705-14654 GCA_001015235.1 Sphyracephala brevicornis | reverse complement strand
TATTTGACATTTCTACTTTATAATATATGCGAATTGTTTTGAGCCGGCTAAATTAAGATTTAATTTATTTCTAAATTGTAATGCATTCGTCGGCTAAGAAATTGCACAGGGTACTTTCTTCGGGAGAAATTAGAAAAACTTTTATTGAATATTTTACAATAAATCATGATCACAAATTTGTGCGCTCAAGTCCGGTCGTACCGTTTTGCGATCCAACCGTTGCATTTGTTAATGCGGGAATGAATCAGGTGATTTATAACACGGTCATAAACAAAAGCAGTGATTTATTAAATATTTATTCATACAGTTCAAATCTGTATTTTTGGGCAAAACGCAACCACCTTACAAACGCATAACAAATTCACAAAAATGTGTACGAGTTGGGGGAAAGCACAATGATTTGTCTGTAGTCGGTCACGACGGCTATCATCACACGTTTTTCGAAATGCTAGGTAACTGGTCCTTTGGTGACTATTTTAAGGTAATACAGAAAATTTAATCTTCACGCAATGTCACATAACAAATATTTTTATTAGAGAGAAGCTTGTGCAATGGCTTTAGATTTATTGCGTGGTCCTTACAACATTGATCCAAATCGTCTGTATGTCACATATTTCGCAGGTGATAAAGTTTTAGGGCTACCTGCAGATTTGGAATGTTTAGAAATTTGGCGGAGTTTGGGGTAAACTTATTTATATACATATTTAAAAATAATTCAAATATTTAAAATGCTCTATAATACAGTTTTCCTTCCGATCGTATTTTACCCTTCGGCAGTAAAGATAACTTTTGGGAAATGGGCGCTACAGGACCGTGTGGGCCATGCACAGAAATACACATAGATCACCAGCCTGAAATGTCAATTAATACCAGCGAACGTGCTAAACTAGTTAATGCAGGTCGTCCAGATTTAACAGAATTATGGAATTTAGTTTTTATACAATATAATCGGTAAATAATGCTAAATAAATTTTTAATTTAAATAACATTTAGTTTAACATGTCCTTTAGAAATGATGACGGTAGCATCACATCCTTACCTGAGCACCATGTGGATACTGGTATGGGATTTGAAAGGTTGACTGCGATCTTACAAAGTAAATCGTCTAATTATGACACAGATCTTTTTNTTTATACAATATAATCGGTAAATAATGCTAAATAAATTTTTAATTTAAATAACATTCAGTTTAACATGTCCTTTAGAAATGATGACGGGAGCATCACATCTNTTTAACATGTCCTTTAGAAATGATGACGGTAGCATCACATCCTTACCTGAGCACCATGTGGATACTGGTATGGGATTTGAAAGGTTGACTGCGATCTTACAAAGTAAATCGTCTAATTATGACACAGATCTTTTTACTCCTATTTTTGAATTAATACAAAAGGTAACATGAAGTAGTTTGCATGTAGTTTTCCGCATCACATACAACATTTTATTTGTAGATTTCCAAAGCTCCTGATTATAGTGGCAGTTTCCCCACAAACACAGATCGTGCAACATTGGACACTGGTTACAGAATTTTGGCAGATCATGCCCGAATGATTACAGCATGTTTGGCTGATGGCATGTTACCAGATCAAAAGTAATTTCTATAAAATGGTATACTTTCACATTTTATTTAATTTGTGTTAATTTTAGTCAAAAACTGCGTCGTGTCCTGCGCAAAGCATTTACCATATCTGAGCACACTTTTGCTAATGAAAACTTACTATCTGATTTGATTCCTATAGTTGTGGAAACATTGTGTTCAGCTTATCCAGAAATGTACATAAAGCAAAATTCTATACTAGAGCTTATTGAACACGAACGTGAAGTATTTAAGATGTTGCGGGAGACTTCATCTAAAGCGTTCATTGAAGCACTTTCAGAATTTCCGAATTTGGAGGATATTGATCTAATGGAATGTCCGGGGTTTGTTCCAGCATATCGTGAATTGCAATTACAAAAGTCGTTCTTTAAAAACAATTTAATACCAGGATTATTTTTATATAAACTTACCGACACTTATGGTTTACACGAGGAACATTTTCACAAATTAGCCGAACTAGAAAATATGGCATGTGATTTTAAAGGTTACAAAGAAGAATTAGCAAATGCGAAATTTAAAACAAAAAATACTATGAGCAAGAATAACATTGATGAAGACTTGCACTTGCAATGCAAACGTATTAATGATGTTTTAAACAGTCTGACAGTTCAATTGCCAGATACGAATAATAGTTTTAAATATGACTACCACTACGATGTCTCAAATAAAAGCTATAAGATACCCAACATTACCTCACAAGTTCTAGGCTTAGTGCATAATGAAGACATTGTAACAGAACTAAGCGGAATTAATACAAACGCAGAAAAAGATATTATTCATGTTATAACTGATGCTAGTAATTTTTATTATGAATCTGGTGGTCAACAATCTGATCGTGGTAAATTACTTGTAATGTCGGATAGCAATAAACATAACGAACTCCAGGTTATTGATGTAAAATTTCTGAATAATTGTGTAGTACACGTTTGCAAGTTGGCACAACAAGCACAAAAAGAATTTCTAATTAAAAAGGGGAATGATGTAGAACTGGTTGTCGATGCAGAGCACAGAACGTTAAACACTTGTCATCATACAGGTATCATATAGACTACTTATTATAACAGTTCGAAAGTTTTTAGTTATATTTTTTAAACATACAGCAGTATTATAATATAATTATTTTTAGCAACTCATTTACTGAATGGCGCCATACGTGCACTGTTTAATAAAACTACTTACCAAGTATCCAGTGCTGTGAGTAGCAATTGTTGTAAACTAGAAGTTGGCATAATTGGTAAAAAAATCACTAAGGAAGATGTGGAACTGATTGAGGATCTTATTGGGTATATGCTATTTACAAGTATACATTTTAATCGAATTATTAATAAATAATTTGTAGTCGCGTTATCTGCTCTGCTTCACTCGTGCAAGTAGAAAATATTAATGCCGCTGACGTACTTCAACAAAATGATATAACCATCGTACCTGGTGAAGTCTATCCAGAAACTGGTTTACGTTTAGTTACTGTAAATTTTGACGTGCAGAATATGCAATCAAAGGAATTATGTTGTGGTACACATGTCACAAACACTCAGGAAATTGAATATTTTTGTGTAACAAATGTGAAGCAAACAAATCGTGCGCGATATGCTTTCACAGCAGTAGCAGGCATTGCAGCAGAAAATGTAGAGAAATAATATTTTTTAGATTAATAATTATATATAATCAGTTAACTTTAAATTTAAGGTTTTGAAAGCTGCAGCTCTTATCAGGCATCGGGTCGATATGTTGGAAGAACAATTTAAGACTGATAAAATTACAAATGCAACTGAAGTCGAATTACAAAAAATACGCAACAATATACTGCATACAGATATGGTGCTTCCATATGCCTTCAAAGTAGATACTTTGGAACGAATCAATGAAATTATCAAAAAGATTAAAGAAACAACGCGCACAACACTTAAGTATTAACAAGTTTTAAAAATACTTACATGCATTTGAATTTCATGAGTTATCTTTTAACAGAGAATTCGTAGAAGTTGAGATGAAGAACCTCATTCAAGAGAAACCAATCGATGTCCATCCATACATTTTGCATTATATATCTAGCTCAGCTTTAATGGAAGAAGTTCCACTACAGAAAGCTACAAAGCTATGCAACGATCGTCCAGTTTTAGTTATAAGTATGTGCGATAACATTGTTAAAGCGCGTTGTTGTGTTCCTAAGGTAAAGACAGCTTACATCTAGAATTTCAAAATATCAATAAATTTTTTCACTTTTAGAAACATGTAAATAATAATTTTAATGCCGAAAAATGGTTACAACAGTTTGCTTCTGTATTTGCAACACAAGTAGCACCTCCTAAAGGCCAGAATGCAAATGAAGTATGCAATATGAAAGGCAAAAAAGTATCAACACTGTTCGAAGAGCAGTTGGAAATCGGCATGGCAAAAGCGAATGAATATGCTAAGAAATATATGTTGTGATAACTTTACGTGAACGAATGAATTAAATATCTGAATATCAAGGAATCAACCAAATCTTGTCACTTTACAAATGTAATTTGTTTTAAAAAAATTTAATTTATTAATAAAAAATCTATAAAAATTTATAAATAAAAGTTTGTGAATTAGTCTTTCAAGAATCCATATTTATATAAAACTTTTAATCACTTAATACTATTGCGTTATCAGCAAAATTATCCATAACATAACTATAATCCATTAATCTTTCAAATTCATCTTTGTTATCAGCGATTTGCTTTTGGTCAAAGAAGTAGCTAATATTGTTATCTTTCATTGTTATCCTTTCATCTTCAGAAAATGCAACAAATGATTGCGTTTTATTTGCAGTATGTACACTATTCATTTCACTACAGTCTCCAATAAATGAGTTAAGTTTTAAAGACGTGTTTACTAAATGTCCAGCTTTTACCAACAGATTTTTATATTTACGATTATGTTGGTTGACTAAAACATCAAAGCTGTCATCCAATGTTTGACGCTTTGAACATTGTTTATCTTCATGCAAAGCCATTGAAATAGACAAACGACGTTTCTGCATTAGTAAGTCCATATCATCGATGCTTTGTTCCTTCAATATTAAACTAAGATTATTCGTTAACGGTTCATAATATAATTGACGACCTGCATGGGTTTTAATTTCCGGCTCAAACGGTTTCGTAACAATGCCATTTACTATGTCTGATATGTCAAAAGCATTATCATCACATTCACTGTCCAAATCTGATAAAAGAAGTTTATTCACTGGTGTAGAACATTGTGGAACATTTGAATTTTTTACGGGTGTCATACGCAACTTCTCCACTTTTTGTTTGAAAAATTTATCTATTAATTGTAAACCTTTAGCCTTTGGGCGATACGCACGTTTTGGTTTAATGACCTTAGCAATGTCATTTGTGGCGTTAATTAAATCATCTAAATTCTCAAGTGAACCTAATGGCTGTACAGCGTCAACTTTTGCTTTACATTTTCTAGACTTTTTCGGCAGCTTAGCTGGTTTTTCTTTTGATTTCAGAAATTCCTCGACCATATTCGGATATGCATTGGTAAGCATACTTAAAGGTTCAACCGTACACCATAGCTCTTGTAAACCTTTTGGATTATCTTTTTCAAAATTTTCCAGTTGATCATCAGGTATTAGTCCTTTAAAAATATTTTTAGCATCAGACCAAATTACTTCCAAACTTTGCACACCTTTTACATTTCGTTTTTTCACTATTTCTTTTAACTCCACGTAGTCGACTGCTTTAAGCTGTGCTTCATTACGCACGTGCCAACGTGTAAGAATGGGTAAAAATTTTTGAAAGCAATATATTTCTTGCCACTGCAACAAATGCCCAATTTGTTTTACNTCAACCGTACACCATAGCTCTTGTAAACCTTTTGGATTATCTTTTTCAAAATTTTCCAGTTGATCATCAGGTATTAGTCCTTTAAAAATATTTTTAGCATCAGACCAAATTACTTCCAAACTTTGCACACCTTTTACATTTCGTTTTTTTACTATTTCTTTTAACTCCACGTAGCCGACTACTTTGAGCTGTGCTTCATTACGCACGTGCCAACGTGTAAGAATAGGTAAAAATTTTTGAAAGCAATATATTTCTTGCCACTGCAACAAATGCCCAATTTGTTTTACAAACTTCACAATATTTGGCTGCTTCCAGGACAAATTTATGGTTGGTATTCCACTGGGTTCTGTTAAAAACTCTTTGATTATTTCTTCACAAGGAAAGTCAGGGTCAGCCAAAGCTTTTTTACGCATTGCTAACTCAGCCTTAATTGACAGACGTTCCTCTCTATAATATTATAAATATAATACTTTAGCATACATATACATATATAATCAATCATTGTAAATTTTGTAAAATTACTTCCATAAACTTTCATCACATCCGCGATTAGTACGACAAACTCCACAGCCACTTTTTGTGTGACTCTGTGTGCGACCCAAATGACCGCAATTGCTACAAATGCTTTTATCATCCACACGCATTTCTAAAGCAGTATATTTACTATTTTCCCGACGCCAATTACGTAGTCTGGAATGTATTTTATATATTTGGAAATATAGCATTATTGGTGATTAAATATACTTCGATATTCAGAGCAACAGTTCCACCCATCCACATACTGACATAATTATCTCACATACCTTTCTAATATATCAGTTTCCTTATATTTATTGAACAGTTTAAGTACACCATCTCGCCCAATGCCACCAATTCCATCTGGGCAGTAATCACACCCACAAAGTAAAGCCATTGCAATAACTTTATGTCGTCCAAAATCTTAAAACCTTTCATGTATAAAAGTACTTAAATTTTTTAGTATAACTCACCAAATGTTTTGCATATTTCATTCATATCATATATGTCGACTGCACCACCTTGTGCTGCTTGTGCTCCCTGTGTAGACACTGAAAAATTTCTAAATACTCTTATAGCACCATAAGCAAAACAGTCCGAGTCTTGGCTAATGACTCCATCAACTAGCTAAAAAAAGAAATAAATAAGAAACATAAACAAATTAATATTAAATATTGAACAAATATACATACTCCAATTTTGTTAAGAAAAGCACAGTATGCTTCTGCTTCGCCAGGGCCTTGCACACATTGTATACCCATAGATTGCAATAATGTCTCACACTGCTTAAGCACATGATTAAAACGGGTTCGTCCTTTGTCCCTCTGTGTGCTCTGAGACGAATTCGTTTTTTGACTTTGTGTATCCTTTTCTTTTGGTTTGACACCTCTGAACTGTAACTCATTACGTTTTGCTATAATTTGACTTTTAAGTTTTGGAGCAGCACCTTCCAAAACAAATACGGGTGTAACTTCTTCCCATATTAAGTAGCATGTGCGAAAGAATAAATTTCTGAAAAAGCTGACATTTAATAAATGTTACAAGTACATATTAAAAACAAATTACTTTAAATGATGTCGAGGATGTACAAAGTAATCCACTACGTTAAGACTTTCGCAAACCCAACCAGCCAAGTCAATAGCTACAGTTTTCCCACGTAATTCTGAAATTGGTTTACGCGTTGCATGTGGTGTTAGAACTGACCATAAATCTTTTACCCCCATAATTAACTAAGGAATTATTTAACATCAAAATTCTTGTCAAATAATTTCATAAAACGCCAATAATTTACTATATACAATGATGAAATACTGATTTTTAAAAATTATGCGCTCTTGTATGCTTCTTCTTCGTTTTTATGGCAAAATATTCAAAGTAGATTTCATAATGTTTTTAGTACTTAATGCAACCTTGCGTGTACTAAATTAATACATAGCTTGTAAATGTTTTAGAATAAAAACAAATTGTGGGACGCAGTTCACAATATGTAATATATTGTTTATTTATTCCAATAAATAATATATTTTTTGAAGTTATCTGGTGTAAATAAGTGCAAAAACAATAATGATGGCTAGACGTGGTGGCAAGCGTATACGTATGGATGATCCTCCACCTGAATATGAAGAAGGATTACAGGGGTACAGTAAACCAAATCAATTTTTTGGCGGGAATTGTTAATTATAATATATGTATGATTTTATATTTTTTCTGTTCACAAAATAGAGATCAACTAAATGAAAGTATTTCGGATGGTGACAGTCCTACCAAGCGCATGACACGTTTGCGTGCCAGGGGCGGTGTTCGTGACAAACCACCTATAATTGACGATGATGAAGATGACTTTTTTGCACCCGTAGTACGTAAAAGAAAACAACCGGCGCAACGTAAACCGCCAGGTGAGAAGCGTGAAAGAGCCGAGCGTCCACGTAAAGAACAGGTCGAAAAAGAGCAGGAACGTATTGATATTGAACGTGATGTAACTACAGATGAAAACAGCTTATACTTTATTGTGCGACATTCCAAAGCAGCTATAGCCGTAAGATTTNTTTTATTTATTAGATTTAGAAATAATTCATTACAATAATTATATCGAAATTACCTATGTTAGGAGTACTAGCTACCAAGGCCTACGACTCGCGATTTATTTCATATAAGTATGCATGTGTTAATATTAATAAAAATGTTCACATATTTCAGAGCATTGTCGATGATTGGATAGAACAGTATAAACAAAATAGAGATTCTGCTTTAATATCCCTGATGCAGTTTTTTATAAACGCAAGTGGCTGTAAAGGAAAAATATCTTCTGACATGCAACATCCAATGGAGCACACAGCTGTAATTCGTAAAATGACAGAAGAATTTGATGAAGTGAGATATAAATAAAAATAGTCACAACATTAAAAATATATAATTCGTATGTACATTGTAGGAAAGTGGGGAATATCCTTTAATCATGTCGGGATTGCAATGGAAAAAGTTCAAAATGAATTTTTGTGACTTTGTACAAACTCTAGTGAAACAATGTCAATATTCCATTATATACGATCAATTTCTGATGGACAATGTAATATCACTTTTAACTGGTTTATCAGATTCTCAAGTACGTGCCTTTCGTCATACTGCCACATTAGCAGGTAGGTGCACGTTTTTGACTTAAATTTAAACATAAATTTTACTATTTAAAGTTTCCTACAGCCATGAAATTGATGACCGCTTTAGTGGATGTAGCACTTTTGGTTTCAAATAATTTCGATAATGCAGCTAAACAATATGAAGCAGAAAGGGTGAAGGTGAGAAAAATATAAAAAAAATTTATATTTATCTTTNATATGAAGCAGAAAGGGTGAAGGTGAGAGAAATACAAAAAAAATTTATATTTATCTTTTTATTTTTATTTTGTTTTTACTATTTTTTTTATTTATAGTCTCGTGATCGACGTGCTTCCGACCGCTTGGAGTCTCTAATGGCAAAACGCGGAGAACTAGAAGAAAATATGGATGAAATAAAAAATATGTTAACTTACATGTTTAAGTCTGTATTTGTTCATCGTTACCGGTAAGTGAAGAACACTTCATTTTCGCAAATAAATTTTTCTTTTAAAACATAAATATTTATAGAGACACATTACCTGATATACGTGCAATTTGTATGGCAGAGATTGGTGTTTGGATGGAGAATTACCCACAAAATTTTCTTGATGATTCATATTTAAAATACATTGGTTGGACATTGCATGACAAAGTGGGTGAAGTGCGTTTACGTTGTTTACAAGCTCTATTGCCGCTTTACGATAAAAACGAGTTGAAGGGCAAATTGGAATTGTTCACTTCGAAATTTAAAGATCGCATTGTTGCAATGACATTGGACAAAGAATTTGAAGTAGCTGTACATGCAGTAAAGCTTGTCATTAGTATTTTAAAGTATGTTTTTGAAAAATTTAGAAGAAAAAACGTAAATGATTTTAAAAAACAAAATTTTCTTAATATATAGAATACATCCCGATATACTGGCAGATAAGGATTGTGAAATCGTTTATGAATTAGTGTATTCATCTCATCGGGGCGTAGCACAGGCTGCTGCTGAATTTTTGAATGTACGTCTGTTTCATTTAACCGCAGATATGGAAGAAACTAAAACTAGACGTGGCAAAATACGTTTACCTAATACACCCTTAATAAGAGATTTAGTTCAGTTCTTTATTGAATCCGAGTTACATGAACATGGTGCATATTTAGTAGATTCATTTATTGACAGCAATTCTATGGTTAAAGATTGGGAATGTATGACGGATTTGCTATTGGAAGAACCAGGCATTAATGAAGAAGTTTTAGACAACAAACAAGAATCCACTTTAATTGAAATAATGGTGAGCAGTGTAAAACAATCCGCAACTGGTGAAGCGCCTGTTGGACGTGCCAGTAATCGCAAAGTAACACTCAATGCCAAAGAATCGAAAGCCAAACAGGATGAAAAAACCAAATTAACGGAACATTTTATTGTTGCTTTGCCACCACTTTTAGAAAAGTATCAAGCTGATAGCGAGAAATTAACAAATCTGCTTGCGGTGCCACAGTACTTTGAATTGGATATATACACAACTAATCGCCAGGAAGCAAACTTACAAGCTCTATTGGATAAAATAAGTTACATAATGTCAGTGCATACGGATCGTGAAGTGCTAGAAACATGCTCAAAAACACTCGAATATCTATGCACAGAAGGTAGCGCGACATATACACGTTGTGATGTTGCACGTTCTAATATTATAGACTCTGCTGTTAATAAATACAAGGATTCTATTGATGACTGGCGTACAATTATTGCGGGTGAGCGTACTTTTAATTCACATTTTTTTTTTATTTAAACCAGCAACTTTATTTATTCCAGCAACTGACACACCCAACGAGGATGAAATTCATAACGTTATTATGTCCTTGAAAGTGGTTTCTATATTGTATTCCTCGCATAACTTAAATCCTTGGAGTCTGTTTGACTCACTCTTTCAAGATGTTGATGAAAGTCAATCTAAGAATAGTGAAGAACATCATATACCCAGTGAGGCAATTGTTTACTCCATTGAGGCGTGCTACTATTCTATTAGTTGGGGTCTGTACTACCTAGAAAATCAGTGTGAAAAAAGTAATCTTGAGGAAAACACTGCGGAATTGAAAATGCACTTGAGTAAATATATGTCAGCTTGCTTTGAATTAACACGCGATGGACCTACTGAGCCAATACAAGAAGCTGTAAGTGCCTTAAATATATCAAAATTCATGCTTTTAATAATGCATAAAAGTGGGATTATAAATTTATTTCAATCTATGTACTTATGATATATTTTGTTTCATTAATTATTTCTTTGTTTATTAGGCTTACCAGTCCATATGTGATTTATTAATAGTCTTTTCGGATCAACTAGCACGCCATGAAATTGAAACAATACGTGCTTTAGAATATAAATCGTCGTTAGATGAACAACTTATTTTAAATAATTTTGTTCAACATTATGTGTTTTCTCTAAAACAAGAAGGTATAAAAATATTCTCATAATTGACAATTTTAATTGTTATATACAAATATCTTACTTGCAACAGTTGTACAGGATGAAACACGTATTGAGGAACTTCATAAGAAGCGTAATTTTTTGGCTTCATATTGCAAACTTGTGGTATACAATATCATTCCCACAAAATCTGCATCAGGAATATTCAAATATTATGTTAAAGTAAGAAAGTGCATTTCTTTCATTCGCATTTTTCTAATATATCTATTTTTGGATTGCATGATTTTTTATTTATATTGCAGTGCTATAATGAATACGGTGACATTATCAAAGCGACTTTAGGCAAAGCGAGAGAGATTAATAAAATTAACTTTTCCTTAACATTACTTTTAAGCCTAATAGCAATTTTTAAGGATTTACAACAGCAAACGGAAAATAATGTTGTTTCTCGGAATTCTCATGAATTTGCCGATTTAAAAGAGTTGGCCAAACGTTTTGCTTTAACATTTGGTTTCGATGCTATAAAAAATCGCGAAGCAGTAGTTGCTGTACATCGAGCTGGTATACTTTTTGCGGTAGGTGAAGTGCCAGATGATCCAGTTGCCGCACCTACAAGGTTATTATTTCTTGAAGTGCTCAATGAATTCAACAACAAGCTACTCAAACAAGATAGAAAAGTAATTTATAATTTTTTGGAACGCCGAATATCTCCTGGTATGCCATCAAGCAGGGCTGAAGAATGGCAACCTTTAGTTATGTACCGCAATGCATTATTGCATGGTGAAACTGATCAGGCGCCAGCTGCTACAAAACGGGCATATATTCGAAAGCGTCGAGAACATGGTAATTATCTTCCACTGCTGTTTTATTTTTTTTTATTTTTATGCAATTATAAATTAATTAAATTCTATTAGATGATGAGGAAGAAGAAGAGGAAGAGGAGGAAGAACATAATGATCCCGATTACAGAGCTGCGTAATATGCATATTTTCTGCAATTAATATACATATATATATATAATCGTACAATATAAATAAACAAATTTATTGTTAAATAAATATATTTTTTTCCCCCTTTTTGAACTTCAGTATGGGAGTATGGGTCTCTCTACCGCTTCAATTGTGTAGTGAACAAGAGTATTGGAAACCTCCTATTTCTAGTCGACTGTGAACGACTGAATGTTAGAGAGTTGCTGGGTATTATTAATATTGCTAGCATTGCCAGCGCTAAAGTAGAGAACCTACCAAAACAAAAACTTAAGAAATTGCAACCACAGATTAAACTAACTGAAAACCAAATTGATGAAAAGCATTTACATATGCTATTAGCAGTATTAGCGTTTACATATGTACTTACTTAATTGGCCATTACAACCGAGTGTTGGTTTGTCGTCTAGAAAACCTCGAAAACCNGCAGTATTAGCGTTTACATATGTACTTACTTAATTGGCCATTACAACCGAGTGTTGATTTGTCGTCTAGAAAACATCGAAAATTGCGCTAGTACGAAACACCAAGGCTCTTAAGGTCCTGTTGAACCTGGTGCTTCTAATACAGACACGGTCGTCCGATTTTTCTCTCGAAAGGTCCCAGGGTTGCCTCATCAGATATTGTCAAAGTCTCCATGCTTCTGCGCCATATGATAAGGGACTTGTAGAGCTTTAGTTTTGTTCGTGGAGACAGCTCTCTATTTCTTATTTGACTGCTGATCCATCGCTTGATCTCCAGACTGACATCATTTGTATTAATGCTGGTTCTTAAATAGACGAAGTCTTTTACAACTCGCAATTGTAGCTGTCCATAGAGACAGATTGTCCGATATATCGCTTCTGTCTAGTTGTCCGATCCAAACACATGCTTTTCGACTATTTTCCAATCTCATTAAATGCTACTCTGACTCCTCTCTAGTTTTTACCGATGATGTCAATGTCCAGCATACGCCAGTCTCATGACACTCTTATAAAAAATCGTGTCTGACCTGTTGACATCGGTTTTTGGCTAAGGTTTCGTTAAGGTATCACCCTGTCTGAAACCTCGCTTGATATTGAATGGTTCGGAGAGGTCCTTTCCTATTCTGACGAAACTGCAAGAGTTAACGTCATAATACAAAGCCGAATACCAAACTCACTCATGGCGGCGAATAACTAACTATTTTATCGACGTGACAAAAGCCGCCTTGATTTTCTCTAAGATTTGGCGAAGTGTGTAAATTTGGTCAATGGTGGATTTGCCTGGTATAAAGCCACACAGATAAGACCCAATTAGCTGATCCATAAAAGGCTTGTCTTTACACCTGCTAGGATCTTGCATTCGATATTAAAAACACTGATCGCTTGGTAGTTGGTGCAATTCGTAAGATTACTCTTTTTGTGACCGCACTGTTTGAAGTTCAATAAAAAATCTCGGCAATTATTTCAAAATTTAAACGTTTGCCTCAATAGTCATAATCATACCAAAAATTGAATTGAAAAAAATGAATTGTTTTGTGTTTGATAATACAATAAATTTAATAACGGTACTTTTGATTTATTCAAAATTTAAATATCTTTTCATTTTAGTTTCAGTGATTAAGAATACGATGCAATGCGCAGCAAATATTTTTTAAAAAATTTTGTAAAGACGAAAATATAAAATAGTTGTTTATATAAAATGGTTTTTTTATAAATATTTTATTCTAGACTAGCAATTTAGTATAGTTTAAATGTTTAACAAGATATATAGTTTTATATATAATGTTATATATACAGTTGAACCTCGATTATCCGTGATGCTGGAGACCGGGCTCATCACGATTAATCGAAAATCCCGGTTAACCGAGCTAATATAAAAGTATTCAAAAGTTGCATTATTTTTATTTGTTTTTAACACGAACATGAGAAATTGCGTTTATAAGCAAATAATAAGACTTATACATACATATTTATTTAAAAACGTTTTATGGTAGCCTGTTTTTTTTCAACTTTCGATTGTTCTTTAATTAAATGAGTTTGTATGCGATACACGTGTAGCTTATC
>JXPL01010756.1:1966-13949 GCA_001015235.1 Sphyracephala brevicornis | reverse complement strand
AGCTCTTATACATACTATATATGTATGTATAGATATGGATCGAAAAATTTTCATAATTAAAGTTTAAAATACTACAGACAGGATGAGGTAGGTATAAAGTTCGAAATTTCAAACATTTTTAGGAAAACAAAATAAATGTTAAAAAATACAATTACATGATTGAATATGCATATGTACAAATATCGTGTGTCTTTAATTAGATCTAAGCCACATGATAAGAAAAATATTATAGGGTGCTCAAGAAAAAGGGTCACAATTTCTATGGCATGCATATTTAGCATTGTTTATTAACACATTTGGTATAAAAATCAATTTAAAGTTATACATTTATAAGTATACTAAAAAAAAACAACAATTTTTATTTTGATTATTCGTAACTTATATAAATTTTTTAACATTTAACAAATTTAAATATTTCTACTTTAATGTTCTTCACGAAACTATATTAATTCATATATATACACATTCATTTTTACAGATAATGCACTCCTATTATTTTGCATAAAGGTTGTAAAGTGTCCTGTAAGGGAATTCAATATTCGTGATTGAAAGTAATTACATTATATATTTTTTAACAACAAAACCGTGTTTGTAATCTGTTTTAGATTTAATAGAAATAATATAATTTATATGTATACGTACAACACTTTATAAAAGCATGTTTCTGTTATAATTATATTGCTTCTATTTTGTAATGCTTTTATTAATATACGTTTGCTCATCAGTTTATTCATCTTTAAGATACAGGTCATAAATGAAATAATTAGCTCAGATTAATAAGAGACGTAGAGTCGTGTCATCACACACTCACACCCACTAAGAAATTGAAGAGAATTCCACATGCATTAATCGTATAATTTCTTTTAATGTATGTATAATATACATGGTATTNATATATGTATACGTACAACACTTTATAAAAGCATGTTTCTGTTATAATTATATTGCTTCTATTTTGTAATGCTTTTATTAATATACGTTTGCTCATCAGTTTATTCATCTTTAAGATACAGGTCATAAATGAAATAATTAGCTCAGATTAATAAGAGACGTAGAGTCGTGTCATCACACACTCACACCCACTAAGAAATTGAAGAGAACTCCACATGCATTAATCTTATATTTTCTTTTTATGTATATATAATATACATTGTATATTAAATTATTTCAAGCACATCATAATTTGCACTTATTTAAAAAAAAAAGTATGACGCCATCGAATTAATGCCGCGCGCGTCCATACGTACATATATATGTATATATGAATGCGTTGTCTATTGTTGCTGGTTTGTTGGGGTGGGTTTGCTAGACATACATATACATACTTACATGCATATTAACTTAACTTTCACTTTTTATTTCATTATTTTAATGATAAACATTTTGTTAATTGCTTACATCATAACTTACTAACTAATAATATCTGCACTTACCAAAAACAACCAAAATAATATGAAAATGCCGAGCCAAAATGTATCAGTACATGTTCTATATTTGGGCCGATTGTTTTGAGTTTCATCACTATCCTTACTTTCAGCACACCCCATTTTGTTAATAAAAATTTCACACTCACAAATCCAACCGAATAACAATAATGTTTGTTGTGCTATCAGAAAAAATATTTATAAAAAAAATAAAATAAAAATACACTTTAGCTCTCACTTAACCAAATAAACAAACAAAATCACCNTTACCAAAAACAACCAAAATAATATGAAAATGCCGAGCCAAAATGTATCAGTACATGTTCTATATTTGGGCCGATTGTTTTGAGTTTCATCACTATCCTTACTTTCAGCACATCCCATTTTTTTAATAAAAAGTTCACACTCACAAATCCAACCAAATACAAAATAATGTTTGTTGTGCTATTAGAAAAAATATTTATAAAAAAAAATTATAAACTTTAGCTATCACTTAACCAAATAAACAAAAAAAATCACACCTGTTTATTCCGCAGCCGTTATTTGGTCTACGAACCTATGCTACTTGTTTTGCATTGTTTTTACCAAAATTCCAAATTTGTTTGTGTTTTTAAGTAAATATAGACGTTGTGTAATACACATTTTATGAACTAGTTCAATATTATAGGAAAATGAAATTATGTATATAATAACAATATTAACAGTTTATTGGAATTGTTCTGCTTCAGTATTATTTTAAAATAAAAGTTTAATTTAAATTTAATATACAATTGTATTTTAATATGTCTGTATATGTGGTTTTATATTCTAATAGATTTCTAAGTTGTAACATATCCAAATTTTATATAATTCGGGTACTCATTACAGATTTATAATAGGTGTGCTTCCTATTACAAATAGGAGTGTTATATTAACAATTTTGTGCTAAAGTATAACTACATAATTAGTATAACTAAATAAAAACTATATATGGTAATATAAGTAACTGTGTAGCTTTTAATTATCTCTTTTTGAATGAGATGGTAACACTGAACTTTCTTGTATTACTCTATAATTGAACAAAAATAATTAGAATTTTACTAAATGCATATTTTTTATGAACTACCATAAATTTAAGACTTTACAAATATTTGAATAATTGGTAAAAATGTCAATGCGACCTGATGATCATCGTCGAAAATGGGACAAGACTGAGTACCAAAAACTAGCCCAGGAACGACTTCAAAATCAAGCGAAAGGAGCGAAGGAAGAAGGTATTATATTGCCATTTTTCGTTCTTTTAAAAACTAGATGTATAATTAATTAGTATGCTTTTAATGTGCAGAACCCATTCAAAGAGAAAATCTAAAGAGGCGCGAATACAAAGTTGATTTAGATAGTAAACTTGGTAAAAGTGTTGTTATTAATAAAAACACACCTACCTCACAAACTGGCGGCTATTATTGCAATGTATGTGATTGTGTTGTTAAGGATTCAATTAACTTTTTGGACCACATCAATGGAAAGAAACATCAGCGCAATCTTGGCATGTCCATGAAAGTTGAACGGAGCACGGTAAATCAAGTCAAAGAACGTTTTGAGGCAAATAAAAAGAAAATGGAAGAAAAACAAAAAGACTATGAACTAGAGCGACGACTGCGTGAAGCCAAAGAAGAGGAAGAACGTTATAAGGAGCATCGTAAAGAAAAAAGAAAAGATCGAAAACGTAAGGCGGAGGAAGATGATGCTTTTAGTGGGGATCTACCCGAAGATATGGCTGCTATTATGGGTTTCTCAGGTTTTGGGGGATCAAAAAAAAACTTATAGAAATTATTTTTTAAAACTGCATATTTAGTTAAATATATAGATATTTATTTAAAAACAAAACAAAAAATTAGAATAAATATAAAAACGTCATTTATATGTGGCGTGTGTATTAAATTACTGTCAGATGGCATTGGGTCGCTCACATATGGTAGTGCATCTGGTACTTTACACTCGCACTGGAAAAAAAAAGAACATAAGTCTTAACACAACGCATATTAGGTATAACTTCTTACCGGAACTACTTTGTTCATAACTTGAATTGAAAAGTCCCGCAGTAACACCGCTGCGTTTTTACCACACAACATTGCTGCTTTAACATAGTTGCAGTTCACTATATCATTAAAATTTCTAAAATGCAGAAAATAAAATAAAAAAAGAAAATATATGAAATTGAAATTTACTGGCAGAGCAATGACTTGTTCCTTTTCTCAAACCAATCTGGTGGTCCTTCGCAATCAATTAGGTCATCTCTTAGTTCAACAAGGCACGCATGGTGCCTTATTATGTCTAAATATATAATCAATTAAATAAAATTATTATCCTTAAGTACAAATACCAACGTTTCTTTTTTGTATTTAAATTATCACAAACATTGGTGCGATAGAATTCGCTGCCTTCTATTAATTTCATATAGAGATTGGTTTTTGGCAGAGGAGCACATGTTGTAAAAGTGGTATTGATATGCATTAACATATTTTTCAATTCTTGACATGTCTCATTGTAAGATTCCACAGTTAGCAACAAAACAATGCGTTCTGGGCTCACAATACACAGATTTGCTAACTGCAACAATAATTGATTTTCATCGCAATATGTGACATTTCCGGATTTCTAGAACGTTAATATGAAAATTACTGTATTAATGGAAAATATGTTACAGAAAAAACCTTTATTTTGTCAGTAGACTTTGTAAAACGACTCAATATATTGTGAAAAGAGCTAACTCCGAAGAAAGCATTTGTTTCAAATACGTTTAAACACATTACAATGCAAATAAGTAAAATTTTTGTGTTCATTTTTTAAAATCAAAAATAAGAGATTTTATTCGAATCTAATTTTATTTAATTTCAATTAATGACAGTTTAATATATATATATATATATACTTGTTGTTGTTTCCTTGACTTAAAATGTATTAACTTGAATTTTCTTTTTGCTTAATACTTAACCCCACTCATAAATATAATTAAATTAATGGAATAAACGAAATGCATTACAATATTTAATACAATGTAATGTAAATAATAGCTGTCATTACTGCTGATTTCATAACAATTATAAATTTAGGTGAAAACAAATCCATGTTCGATTGGTATATCCCAAGGAATGTTGAAATACTCTGCTGGTAGTGGTGTACAATGTGTTGACTTGTAGTCACGAAAATGTTTAACCAGCTAAAATTACATATTGAAATTATGTTTAGTACAAAATTCATAAATTTTGAGGCAACTATGTGTATTTATGATTTACCAAAAATTCTGCCATTGTGTTACGTGTTTGTTCAGAGTAATCTTCTCCTATATCCATAGGAAAAGCTTTCCCCTGATCTGAAGCATAAGTAATTAGACGTGACATGCAAAGGTCATCTTCATTATCTGTAATATTAATAGTGATTAATATTGTTTTATAATTTTATATTAAATTATATACGGTCAATGTTACTAGTTTCCAAAGGCTTCGCAAGTATTTTTTTAACCCGACTTAACTGCGGAGATTTATATATGTTTGGGTAACGATATTTGAGTAAAGCCAGGGCCAAAAAGTTGCCACGATTGGTATGAATTTGATTATCTCTATGTATGTTAAATATATTTTATTAAAGTTGGCAAAAGTTAAAAATTATAATTACTCAGCTATGATTTCATCTTCTGTACGACGTATAAATAATACAGGTCCATTATAATTTGCTAACAATTCAGTATTATTCAAATTGCAATAGTGTCGAATAGCTATACGCACAATACCGGCCAAACTAGCTGGCATACGTGGTTGTGCTAAATGAAGCACATCATCAAAAGATGCATCAATAATCTATTTAAAAACATACGCTTAAAAAAAAGTCATATATTTCATATTCTTTCTTTTTACCACTCCTTTAACATCCGGATAACATGATGCAGCCCACAATGTGCTGAATCCGCCAATACTCCAACCATACAAAATAATATCCTCAACAGCAAAACCAAGCTTATGTATGGCAAACTGTACAACACCATCAATGGCATTTTTGTCTTGATCTGGAAATGGTTGACCAGTGCTTCCTTCGAATCCGGGGTGATTCCATCCAAGTACAGAATATTTAAGTGCAATTGGAGTACCCATAATACCAATTTCATAAAATCCAGCATTTCCTGTTAATGAAAATTTGTCTATACTAATATATTTTTAATAAGACAAAAATATTTTTACCCTCGGAGCATATAACAAGTGTTCTGCCTTTAGTACTTTTTGCACGATTGTCTACAAAAATGCTATCGATTTCATTTCCGTCCACAGTTTTAATTTTATAACGTTTTGCTTGTTCTTCCTCAATTAATTTAGCACGTCCAGATACCAACATTGGTCGCATATATTTCTGCAACAATTTTACTGAACCGGGATATATCATGCGTATACCAAATGTATGCATCGCCACATAAGCTGCAATTTCGCAAGGTAATGTAGCAAATTGGAAAGATCTCTTATCGCGACTACTTGGAGGTAAGCACAATTTTTTTTTATCATCACTAATAAATGTAATTACATTTGTAACTTTATAAACAATAATTAATTATTAGTTGTTATTTACCCCTGAGCATTTTGTACATCAAAGTCAACTTCCCATGAGCGGAAATCAAAATCAAAACGGCGTAATGCGCGTTTCTTTTCTTCATCAGTTACATTTGATTTTTGAGTCTCGAGGGCCTTTATCAATTTTGCATAAGATCGAGACTGCGAACGGCCAATTCCTCTCATGCAAAGTGAAATAATTACTATTATGCCTATGCTTGTTGTGAATTTTGCTAATAATGAAATAGAATCTGTCACAAAATATCCCCGTCTATATAGAAAAGTTACTATTAACGGCGAAGTGTAATAACTTATATTCCACATTAAAGATAACTAAAAATATGAACAAAACGTATGTATTGAAATCGATGCATGTACATACAATATAAAAAATAATAAATACCGTAGATAGAATTTGTTCACCAAACTTTTCCAATCCAGCAGGCTCATACATTTTCTATATAATAAAAATGTATTAATAGTAAGCCCTTATACTTTTTTCATAAAAAGTAATGATTTTTAACACGTACCTGTGCAGAATTAATTCCATACTCCAAAAACAATTTAGGTCCAAAAATGTAATGGAGGAAAGTCATCTTGTACTCAAGGTTTGTTACGACACCCAATTTCAACTAAAATTTGCTTACAAAACAAAATGCAAATAAGTTGAATCAAGTTCGTAATATACCAACAACAAAAATTTGGTGAAAATTTTATTTGATCACTTTTTTTAACAATTTTGGTCTTGCAGCTGTTTAATATAGATATGTATACAGGGCTTCCATTAAGCCGAATGAATAGTTGTATTCATATGTTGAGAGCAATTAAGCCAAATGATTTACACCTTCAATATTATGGTCAACAATGTGAAAATTTGTTTTCAGTCATAGAAAATTATACTATAAGTATTTAAAATAATAAAATAAAATAATGTATGTATCACTGTACATACGTCAGTAACTAAATGACATAATAACATATTACATTCTATGTATATAATCCCGGGACCTAAAGACTTATTCTTATAAAAAGGAAAAAACTGGTTTTCCTACTGTTTATAAAAATCAAGCTCTATACCTACATTTTAAATTAAGTCACCAGCGTTATTTTTATTACGGGTATGAGAAATACTACTATAGTGTTTCATTATACTTACTCGTGATGCAAATGAAACGCAATCGTAGTAACATTAATAATAAAGTATATAAGTATATATACTCTCTGATGTCGTATGCGCTATTTAAGCACTTTTAGATTATTTGAATTGAAAATGAACACACAAAATTAATATAAACAAGAACATTATCTATTTCATTATATATATTTGATTTTCATTATAAATCAATAATAAGTCTTGTTTTGTGTTCCATTTGTCATGCACAATTTCAGATTGGATAATGAAATCCAAATGAATACTTTTTTATGTAAAAAAATTTGTTATGCACTTACATACGTGTTTTTTTATTAATTAGAAAAAATTTGATTTATATTAACATATACTATACATATACTAACTATAATACTTTATACATATGAACATATATGTTTGAAATTTTATTTCTTAGTTGAAATTGTTTAGAAATCTTAAATATCTTTTGTGTTTTATCATTATCATATCTATATTTATTCATGTTTAGTTAATTACTAAATGTTATTAATAAAAATACATATAAAACATGATTGTGAAAACAAGTAATTGCTTAACTTCTTGCATCACTAATATATATTATGAGAATAAAAAAATTATCCAACACTGATTATTGAAAAAATTAAATTGAGGAAGTTCCACGAATAATATTCCGATAATGTCGAAGTCTGAAAATCCGTGGAAAATGACGACTGAATTTGGCAGTGGAAACATATTAAAAAATTCTGTTCCACCGACAGAACAGAGCATAACTAGTGACCCATCAATTAAATTTATGCAAGCTCATGAAAAAAATATAGCTGCTGCTAAAAAAATTGTAGAAAACTATTCATCAAGTTCAGAGGATGAGTGCGAATTGGATGAAAAAACAATTTTAAGTAATCTGAAATCGTTATCCTTTAGGTTAAGTATATAAAAGATTTTAATTTTTTTATTGTTTTCATAGACAAATTATATCAATATTACAAACCACCAACCAATGATTCTCAATCAACATATAAGACCGCAGGCATATTGGAAAACGTTTTGCATTCTGGTGCCGCAACTTGTTTGATATGTATTGGCAGTATACGACGATCAGATTCGATTTGGTCATGTAGACATTGCTATTGTTTTTTTCATTTAAACTGTATTCGGCGCTGGGCAAATGATAGCATAGCACAATTAAAAGCACAAACTCGGCAAATAACTCAAGATCAAGGTTATTATAATCATTTAGGCGAATATGTACCGCCTAAAAAACCACGTGTTGTGCGTTGGTGCTGCCCACAATGCCGTGAAGAGTACGAACCGGTGGATAAGCCGACAGTTTATAATTGCTTTTGTGGTCAGCTAGAAAATCCTCCACTACAGCCATGGCTTGTACCGCATTCGTGCGGTGAAATATGTGGGAAGAAACTTCAACCGGAATGTGGACATAAGTGTATGTTACTATGTCATCCAGGTCCTTGCCCACCTTGCGCACAATATGCAGTTACTACGTGTCAGTGTGGTATATCGGCAACTAAATCCGTACGTTGTACCGAAAAAAACTGGCAATGTATGGAAAAGGTATTTATTCCAAATTCAATTATCTTATTTTATAGAAATTTCTATCCTTTTTAAATAGTGTAAACAACTTTTAACTTGTGGTAAACATATATGCGATCAAATATGTCATAAAAAGGGTACTTGTCCACCTTGTGTTAGTACCAGTATGCAGCCGTGTGAATGTGGCAATGAAGTTAAAAAACGTAATTGTTCTGATCTCATAAGGAAATGTCAGAAAGTTAGTTTATGGGTAAATTCAATCAACACGCAAAATAACAATTATTTTACTGTTTAAGGTATGTGGCAAGAAATATGCTTGTGGTATACATTCATGCAAAATCATATGTCATAGTGGCGATTGTGGAGAATGTCCTTTAAGTTTACCACGCTCATGCCCCTGTGGCAAAACCGTAAATAATTATATACGAGTATATTTTTAAAAATATTTTTTAAATCTATGGTTTTTAGAACAAAATTGGCCCATGCACTGAAGTTATAGACACATGCGGCGACACATGCCAAAAGTTATTGTCCTGTCGTATGCATACGTGCACACAGCGCTGTCATAGAGGCCAATGCAATTTTGTATGAATATAATTTCTTAATACAAATTGTTTTAAATATCTAATTTATATATTATTTAGTGTTTGATAATAATAAAAAAGAAGTGCCGTTGTGGTTTGCATGAGAAGGAATTGCCATGTTCCAAAGAATTTACATGTGAAACTAAATGCAAACAAATGAGGGATTGTGGTAAACACCCTTGCAGCAGAAAGGTAAATATTGACCCATATGTAATTTAATATTCCAGCCTTATAGACAAAAAAAAAATCATTTAGTGCTGTGATGGCCGCTGTCCACCATGTGATAAGATTTGCGGCAAACTAATTTCTTGCAAAAAGCATAAATGTAAATCTATTTGTCACGACGGGCCTTGTTATCCATGCAAACTACAATCCCAAGTTAACTGTCGTTGCGGAAAAACTTCCAGAAACGTACCCTGTGGTAGAGAACGTACTGCGCGCATTTTATGTTTGGAATTGTGTAGGTAAGTAGTTAACGCGTCTTTTTAAAATAGGTAATGAAAAAAAATTTTTTATATTTTCTAAAATTTTGTTGTTTAGAAGTTTTGTCATAGCAGTTAAAAAATTATAAGGATTAAATATCCAACAATAATTTTTTTCGATCTCCCAATTATGATAAAATTGCTTATGAACACATATCAATCCATTCGAAACTGTTGTTCATAAAATAATTTTGCATTAAAATATTAGTTTACGTTGTTTATTTTTCAACATTTATTGAACGAAATTTCTCCAAATTCTGTTTTTTTTAATACTCAGGGACTTCTAAATCTTATGATTGATATTTCACAAATATGACAAAGAGACATACCTGTTCTTAGAAAACAAATTTTAATACAAATGTTTCATAAATATATACAATTCCATTAATTTACCGAATTACAGAATTCCACCAAAGTGTAACCATCCTACGACACATCGTTGTCATAAACACGAATGTCCAACTTGTACCCAAACATGCAATTTGCCAATTGAAGGCTGTGGGCATTTATGCGAATCTAGGTGCCATACCGCTATCAAAGTAGTAAAAACTCCGAGCATAGAAGTAACAAAAAAATGGGAACCGAATCAAAAAGTAAATTGTCTTTTAAAATTTAATTGTTTCTATACTCGTGTTTATTAAATTAATTTATTTATTTAGTATGAATATAAAAATTTACCGCATCCTAAATGTGAGAAAAAAGTAACAGTTACTTGCATTGGTGGACATGAAGTAGCTGAATGGCCATGCTGGAACTCGAAGCCAACTTCTTGCCAACGTTTATGCAATCGGTTGTTACGCTGCGGCAACCATAAATGCAAATTAGTTTGCCATTCTGTTCCCGATATACAAGTTATGAAGGTGAGAAATTCATAAAAAAAATATCTAACATGATAACCTAAAAGTAATTATCTGTGTCATTTGAACATAGAAATTTTAATGCACTGATTTAATTTCTTCTTTTTTTAATGCCACAAAAATATAATATCGATCAAAATATAATCATTCAGGAACAAATTGGTTGTGCAAGTTGTCAAGAAGGCTGCAAAATACCACGACCACCTGGGTGCATACACTCTTGTCCTCGTGCTTGTCATCTACCGCCGTGCTCTATTTGTAACGTGCACATCAAAAGTAAATGCCATTGTGGTTTAACACAAGTTTTCTACAAATGTTCAGAATACTACAGCAATGAAGGCACGGAAAAGGATGTGTCAGAATGCCAAGAACGTTTAAAAAGTTGTGGGAATCGTTGTTTAAAAAATGTAAGCTTATTATTTCGTCATATCACTTTTATTTAAATTACCAATCAATATATTTTAAGTATTTATGCGGTCATCGTTGTACAACTACATGCCATTCGGGCGATTGCCCCAATCCAGAGTCCTGCCGTAAGAAAGTACGCATTTTTTGTGAGTGTAAACAAATAAAAATGGAAGTATCATGCGATAAACATCGAGCTGGACTCAAAAACATATCTTGCGACGAAAGTTGTGCCGAAATGCGTGCAAAACTTGAACAAATGCAAAAACAAAAAGATGAACAATTGCGTTTACAAGAAGAAGCCAAAAATCGCATAGAAGTGGAGCAATTTGAAAAGAAATTTAGTAAACGTAAATATAAGGAGCGTAAAACGCAAGTAGAACAAGTTAATAAAAAACGCAACTGGAAATTGATATTGATATATGTTGGCTTTGGAATATCCATTTTATTAGCTATAATTGTAGCCTTTTTTGCTGAAAATTAATTATTAATATATACAGGGATAATATAAATGCAAATATATATGTCTATTAGATTAGCTGCAAAGGAAACCAAACTCCTAATATTCACAGTTTGTAATTTAATTGTTATGATTATTCTTGCAAACAATATAAAATATATTTGTATTTTGTGCATTTACATTTAACTTATAAAATTATTGAGCTATCATTAGTTTTAAATAACATACTTAGTGTACACAAATGTGTAAAAACGTAATAAATTAATAACCATATTTTCAAAAAAAACTGTTATTAAATTAATTTAAACTGAATTCAAATTAAAATATTGTCACGTTCCTTTACTTGTATTTTGCCAATTATTTAAAAATTGTAAAAATCAGTAAATATTAATTGTGCATGTAATGTTAAGAATTTTTATGCAGAGTCATCCTGACAGTATAACAGTATTTTATATTACTAAGCAAATAAATTATCGAGTTCAAAGTTGAAGAAAATTTTTTTCTTTTAAATGGAAATGAA